>JAVKPL010005476.1:0-105933 GCA_032173675.1 Gastrolobium villosum | reverse complement strand
CAACCATCCTACCATTGTAATATAACACAACACGAACAGAATCAGAATTTGAGCTCATATTTAAATATAATAACAACTAAAATTCAAATACAAAATTAAAGATAAAAGAATTTGAGTGAAGAAGAGATCAAGAAGAGTGAGAGAAGATGTGTAAAATTGAATGGAGGGGGTGAGGGTATAAATAGGTTGTTGTATGTGACGCCTCAATGGGGCGTCTCCCATGAAGGGGAAGACGCCCCTTTGAGGCGTCACATGTGACGCCCAAAAGAGGCGTCACATGCAGCAATAGATGTATCATTATTTAAGAAACAACATTAAATGCGAATTTTTTTTATTATATTGTATTATTTTAATTTTTTTGCCTATTTTGTTGTCCTTAACTTACATTACACCTAGGCGATTAGTGTGTTTATTTCCACATGATAAGGGCACTTGTTTCAAATTGTTTAGCTTAGAGCCAAAAAGCTTTACATGTTTCATTAATTTTAATCCCTTGATCCCTTATTTGAGCCTTAGCTTTTTATTTGAGTTTTCTTTGATTTGTTATTTAGTTGATTGTAAAATAATAGTAAGAATATGAAAAATAATCTCATCTTTATTTTTTGGATGAGATTATAAAATAATCTCATCTTTTTTTTTTAATGTAAAATAATCTCATCTTTATTTTTTCATTCAAAAATGTTCACAAGATCATACAATCTAACAAGGTTTTTTTTTTATGTTATCAAAAAAAAAAAACAAGGTTATTTTTGGCCATCTTTTCGTGCTTCCTTTTTCACATGCCCGGGCACCAAACTATTCCTGCATTATATATGGACTTCCTGCTATGCTATCCGTACGCGTCTTGAAACACAAAAGCACAAAATGGAATATTTGTTTACCCGGGAAACTTCCACTATTTCTGGTACCAAACTTAGCGTATTATGTTTCCAAATGTTGCTTTCCCACGAAACTAAAGATAATCCGTGTACCAAACAGGGCCATTTTATTTGAATTTTTTTATTATTTGGTCCGCCATGATAAAAGTATACTTATTTGCCAGTTTCATTTTATTTGTCAACTCTTAAATTATATCATTCTAAAAAGAAAGTATTATTATTTTTCTAAGATGTTTTCGGCCCCACATGTTAGCAAAAACATGAATAGAACATTTATAAAAAATAAAATAAAAAAATGAATAGAACAAAATAATAGAAGCATGTATGTAATATATTTTGAATGTATGAATAATATGTTTCCTGTAAAAAAAATTGTTATTAACATTCCTCTAATCATAATTCTCCAATGATTTCCTCCTAATACAATATGAAAAAATCTTAACTCCAAAAGATTTCATATCTAATTATAAAATATATTAATAGGTATTTATAATCAAAATATGTATGAAGAGATTTGTCGATTTTATTATATGAGTGACCATATTATTATTAAAAAATAATCAACATCAACATCAACAACATCAACATCACCTTTATCCCAAATTAATTGGGGTCGGTGGTAGATGAACCCACATGAAAGATATAAAATTGTTGAAAAAATAAAATAAAATAAAAAAAATAAAAAAAATAAAAAAAATTATATATATATATATATATATATATATAAATGTGTATATATAAATAAATAAAAGTGAAAAAGAAAGGGACAAGAATAAGTGGGGGAAATGAAGGGGAAAAGGACTAAAAAGGGACCATCTGGAACATAGGAATAACCACGGGTCTAACCCTCCACCATACTTATAGCTTTTCTCCATTCCGTTCTAAGACATACCGTCCGCCAATCTATATCCCACTCCATTAAATCTTGTTTTACTACCTTCCCCCAAGTAAGTTTCGGCCGACCTCTGCCTCTTTTTGTGTTGAGCTCTTGGTAACAAACTTCTGTTCTTACAGGAGCATCCAGGGGCCTTCTCATCACGTGCCCAAACCACCTCAATCTATGTTCTCTCATCTTCTCGGCAACCGGTACAACTTCGACCTTTCGTCGAATATCTTCATTTCTTATCTTATCCATCTTTGTGTAACCACACATCCACCTTAACATCCTCATCTCTGCTACTCCCATCTTATGCTCATGTTGCCTATGTGCTGGCCAGCATTCCGCTCCATATAGCATTGCCGGTCTTACTGCCGTTTTATAAAATTTTCCTTTTAACTTAAGGGGGATTTTGCGGTCACACAAAAATCCAGATGCACTGTGTCATTTCATCCACCCTGCTCTGATTCTATGATTAACATCCTCATCAATCTCTCCACCTTTTTGTAAAATGGAGCCCAAGTATTTAAAAGCATCTTTTTTGGGTACCTCTTGACCAATTAAATGCACGGGCTCTTGGTCCCCATCTTGTACCAGAGAAAAATCACACTTCAAATACTCAGTCTTGCTTCGACTTAATGTGAATCCTTTGGATTCCAACGTGCTTCTCCACAATTCAAGTTTTCTATTAACACCCTCCTTGCTCTCATCAATAAGCACAATATCGTCTGCAAAAAGCATACACCATGGCACTTCCTCTTGAATATCTTTTGTTAGTTCATCCATAACTAAGGCAAAAAGATAAGGACTTAGAGCCGACCCTTGGTGTACACCAACCGTGATAGGAAAATAACTTGATGTTCCGTTACAAGCTTTTACACATGTAATAGCCCCATCATACATATCCTGGATTGCCTTTACATACTTTGATGAAACTTTTTTCTTCTCCAGAACCCACCATAAAACTTTCCTTGGAACCCTATCGTATGCTTTCTCAAGGTCTATGAACACCATATGCAAGTCCTTCTTCTTTTCTCGGTATCTTTCCATAAGTTGTCGCATCAAGAAAATGGCTTCCATGGTACATCTTCCTGGCATAAATCCAAATTGATTTACAGAAACCTTGGTATCTCTCCTCAAGCGATGTTCAATAACTTTCTCCCATAACTTCATAGTATGGCTCATTAGCTTAATGCCTCTATAGTTTGAACAATTCTGTATATCTCCCTTATTTTTGTAGATAGGCACAATCATACTTTTCCTCCAAGCATCAGACATCTTATTTGTCAGGAGAATCTTATTGAAAAGATTGGTCAACCATTTTATTGCCACATCCCCTAGGCCTCTCCACACTTCAATAGGGACACCATCAGGCCCCAAGGCTTTATTAGTCTTCATCCTCTTTAAAGCCTCCTTAACTTCATGTGTATTAATTCTACGTACAAATCTTCTATTCATATCATCATACGCGTCCTCCAAGTCCACCTCGCTTGTATCTCCATCCCCATTAAACAACTTGTTAAAGTAGTTCAACCATCTTTCATTTACATCTTCATCTCTCATCAGAAGTTTTTGATTTTCATCCTTAATGCATCTAACTTCGGTGAGGTCTTTACTTTTCTTATCTCTTATCTTTGCAAGTTTATAAATACCTCTTTCACCATCCTTGCTCCCAAGATTTTTATACAACTCGTCGAAAACCTTGCCCCTAGCTTCTCGCACTGCTTTCTTTGCATTTTTTCTCGCCAATCTAAACTTTTGCAAGTTCTCTTCACCGGGACTTTTATGCAAAGATCTAAAGCACTCCTTCTTATGTTTAATTGCCTCTTGCTCCTCTCCATTCCACCACCATGTTTCCTTTGTATGAAATCCATTTCCTTTACTTTCTCCCAACACCCTCCTTCCCAAATTTTGAATACACTTAGCCATCTCATTCCATATTGCATTTACTTCCCCATCAAACTCCCAAGGTCCATCGTGCAACATTCTTTCATTGAACTCTCTCTTTTCCCTCCTTAAGCTTCCATCATCTTATCCTTGGGTTCTGAGCCCTCTTCTTCATTGTAAGTACTTTGTTACACCGAACATCCAAGACTACTAGCTTATGTTGCGTAGCGACACACTCTCCAGGGTAGACCTTACAGTCGACACAAGAAGTTCTATCTTCTCTTCTAGCCAGAAAGAAATCAATCTGACTACGATTTTGGCCACTACGATAAGTGATTAGGTGTGACTCTCTTTTTTGAAAAAAGGTGTTCACTAACATCAAATCGTAGGCTAGTGCAACATTCAAGATATCTTCTCCAGTCTCGTTTCTCGTCCCATAACCAAAACCTCCATGGATTCTATCAAAACTTCCATTGCTTTTACCAATATGACCATTTAGATCTCCTCCTAAGAAAATCTTCTCCTCTCGAGGTATTCCCCTCAAAACCTCCTCCAAGTCTTCCCAAAATTGTCTTTTGTCAGTTGGTTGCGATCCAACTTGGGGTGCATACACACTGAGGATATTCAGGATTAAATCACCCACAACAAGCTTAACCAAAATAATCCTGTCGCCTTTCCTTTTGACGTCCACAACTTTATCTCTGAAACTTTTGTCGATCATAATTCCAACACCATCTCGACTCTTGTTAGTACCTGTGTACCATAACTTGAAACCAGTTCCATCCACTTCCTTGGCCTTTTCTCCAGCCCACTTAGTTTCTTGCAAACAAACAATATTCACTTTCCTTCTAGCAAAAACATCTGCCAACTCCCTCAATTTACCCGTTAAGGTTCCTATGTTCCAGCTGCCCAATCTCATCCTTAACCCCTGGGCTGTGCTTGCCCGCCACGCTTGCCCATCTGCGTGTTAGGACCCTGACATACTTCTCACCAAATCCGGGTGAAGACCTGGCGCCTTGCCTTGGGGCAAGGACCCTAGCCCACTTTTCACTACACCCCGGGCCCGATGCAGCGCCTTGCCTTGTGGCAAGGACCCTAGCCCATTTTTCGCTACACCCGGGGCCCGATGCAACGCGTCGCTATGAAGGGTACGCCCCAACGAAAAATCATATAGGTTCATCACATCAAAATATAGCTGTTTTTTACGGCCGGTTCGCAAAACCTGACGCCAACCCTCCTCCTTTATCCTGGCTTGGGACAGACCATGCATGCAAGCACACATGGGCGGAATTTATTATTAAAAAATAATAAACAAAAAAAAAATATAGAAACAAAATATAACAGGTACTAGAGAATAAATAAATAAAAAACTAAAGGAATTATTTACCCAAAAAAGGCTAAAGGAATTAAAAATAAATAAGGAAAATGTAATAAGTAATGAAGATATGGAAAATTTAGGTGAAGTCGTAGGCCCTTGTAAGCTGGTCCAGCTCATTTACACCCCCTACCCTCAAGGTTTGACGGACGTTAAATTCATAAATGGAATATATATTAAATGACTAAACATCAAATAATAATAATAAAACGGTTAACTTTGATTAGTCACGTGAATTTTTTTTTACCCATTTGATTTAATAAAAATGAATTTTAACAAGAAATACAAAACTATAACATTTACAAATAATTAATTTATCCTCCACGTATCAATGAGAATAATATAAATCAAAAGATTCAAAACTAGATTAACATATTTACAATATAAAGATAAGATCCAAATCATAAGTAAAAAATTAAAAAAAAATGGTTTGACATAATAAACTCTAGTCCTACATATATCTTAGTGTAATTGAGAACTAAAAACCATAGAGCTCTTAAAAATGATTAAGGATTAATTAATTTTAAAAAAAACAATTAGTCAAATTTGAATTTGCTTGAGAACCTAATGAGATATTTTTTATTTTTTGATAATTTTATCAATTTTTCATAAAACATAAATAAGAGTTAAAAAGTAGTTTTATATATATATGGTTTATTGTCTGTCATGTCACATGACATAAAGTTATGTTATATCACCCTAAAATTACTTCGTTTTGTGAATTACGCGAATTAATGAAGGATATTTTGATATATTTTTTTAATTATTTATTATATGAATTTTACCAGAATACGCTTCACTAATTCCCCTAACTCCAAAAATGACTTAATTTTTGGGGTGAAATGATATAACTTATGTCATGTGACGTGACAAAAGATAAACTCATATATATATATATAAGAAAAAGTATTTCTCCTGCCGCAACAGATAAAGTTATTACCAATGACTCCAAAATTATGTCATTTTGAGTCAAGGTGGATTAATGAAACGTATTTTAGAAATCTTGTTTATTTATTTGTTACCAAAACATATAATTAATTCCACAAATCCTCAAAATGGCGTAGTTTTAGGTTACTAGAGACTCCGGCGGACCCATATTTGTTCAAGCATGGGCAAGTGTAGATAATAAAAGCAAATCAAATGCACCCCCCTTAAAAGGTTATATAATCCATTTCTTCACTTTTTTTTTTTTGGTAAACTCTGTTTCTTCACTTTAAAAACAAATATATATGATTAACTTAAAGAAACTCATATAAAACAAAAGGAAAAATGTTTATGCAGTTAATGCAGATAAATTATCTGTCTTTATTCCCAAAATGACGTCGTTTTGGTATTGAAATTTTAAAAAATCATAAATATAAAGACAATTATAACCCTGAAATAAATTAAAATTACAAAAACACCATGATTTCCGTCCCAAAATGACGTCGTATTGGGCTGCAGAAAAAGCAAACCCTAAAACAAATGATATTTTCACTTCTAATAACTTGTATTATTATTTTTTATAAATGATGACATTAAGGATTGAACTTACAACCTTACATAACTCTTGATTACTATTTTTTTATGTTAAGTTGAAGTTTTCGTTTTCTTTTATATTTTTTTATTTTTAATACATTTAAAACTTTCTTTAAAAAAAAAATTGTGGGCACAACCCACAAACCCCCACCACTAAGTGTACAGTCATAAATAGATTTTTTTTGGGTACGCCACCGGATGGAGATGACTTTATCTTCTATGGCAGGAGAAACGATAAACCCATATATATATATATATATATATATATATATATATATATATATATATATATATATATATATAGGGTTTTATAATTCTCATTTAACATGAGAATTTGAATTTTCCTACACACTCTTCGATTTTTGTGCCAACGTAGGTCCTACATATCATTTTTTCTAACATACGGGTCCCACATGTTTTTTTGTCTCTACAACATGAGAATTCAATTCTCATGTTGAATGAGAAATATAAAACTCAAATATATATATATATATATATATATATATATATATATATATATATATATATATATATAACGGGATAGGTTATTCTACCTACTCCTTTCTTGCCTACCTTTTGTCTACCCTTTCATCACCGTTGGATTACAATCTAATCCAACGGTTCATAATTGCGAAATAAAATAACCCTTTATTCCCCTTTCTCTCTCCTCACTTCCTCCCACACCCTTCCTCTCTCTTCCCCTTTCTCTCTTCCTTTGCGATCCAGACACATCCTTCTGATCTCTCGATACCTATTTTAATTTATTTATTTTTTGAACTACAAGCGAACACGATTCACAGTAAATATCTATACCTATTATCGAAATCTTTGTTGTTGTACTTGTCGCATTCATCAGTGGTTTCTTTGGGTTTTCTTTTTCAATTCAAGACCAAACTAATTTGCATTTCCAGATACCCTTCCATGCTTGTACCCATTTTCCTATAAAGTTAATCGTAAAAAAATTTTTGTTGATTGTTGGATTAGATGGAATCGAATACAATAATTAGAATGTAAGAACTCTTTCTCTCTTACTTTATTTCAGAGATAAAGGAAAAAAATAGGTATAAGGTAGAGGAAGAAAGAAAGGGGAGGAGAGAGAAAGGGTGTGGGAGGAAGTGAGGAGAGAGAAAGGGGGAAAATGGTGATTTTATTTCACAATTATGGATCGTTGGATTATATTGTAATCCAACGGTGATAAAAGGGATAGGCAAAAGGTAGGCAAGAAGGGAGTAGGTAGAATAACCTATCTCGTATATATATATATATATATATATATATATATATATATATATATATATATATATATAGGTAAAATCATTTATGCAGCCGCTTTACGTACAAAAACGATAGGTGTATGGTCATGATTCCCCACATTTAATGCTTTCATCCTATATATGGTTATGATTCCACACATTTAATGCTTTCAAGTATATATATGGCAAGTATTATATATATATATATATATATATATATATATATATATATATATATATATATATAATAAGAGTAAAGCCTTTTTGGATCGCTAACAAAAAATGTGGTTCTCATTTTCGTCCCTTACAAAAAAAACCTATATTAGTCCTTTTTTAGGGATTAAATTGAGTTTTCATTGAATTTCTAAGGTACCACATTTTCTAAGGTCTTATTTTTTTTGTAGAGGTACCGCATTAAGCCTTAAGTGTTGGTGCAAAGGTCCAGGCCTTGTAAACCAACTTCATTTCAAGCCTAAAGTTCAAGCTTTAGAGGTTGTTTAGTGCATAGTATAGGATAAGACCTGATAGTATAAGGCCAAATTGTATAAGACCTGATTGAATTTTAATACTATTCAGCGTTTGACACGGTATTTGTGTAAAATAATATATTGTATAAGATAATATCTAGTATTTGGTAATGCACTGTATAATACTATATAGGATAAAAATAAATAATTTTAATAAAAATATCCATTAATAAAGAATTTATATAATTCTTCAAAAAATGTCATATGATATTAATTTTTATAAAAATTTATTGATAAGTGTGTCCAAAACATAAATTAATTTTTATAAAAATAAATATACTCAATATTTTAAAAATTAATATATTGGAAAATTAATTTTTATTTTAATATATTAATATTAAAATAATATATTAATTTTTGAGAATTGTACTGGTCAACGATGTTAATACGCTAACATCTTATCAGGCCTTATCCCTCACCCTTAGGCCATATTAAGTTATACATCATTTTGATGTATTAAGGGATTCTGCTGTATAAGCTTATACTATACGATAGTCACCCCAAACAACTAAAGATGTCATAACGTATAGTATAAGCTTATACTATCATGCCTTATATGTCACTCCAAACAGGCCTTTAGGTGCATAATCTAAGGTTCGAGCCTTAGATTAGTGTTCATATCTTCGAAGCTTCCATTCATTACTGCCTAAGGTCCAAGGCTTAGGGGCTGAGTTAAGGCTTTGGGTCCTAAGTCAACATTCATTTTTGCCTGGATGGCATGGTTCATTCATCATTTGTTCAAACAATGTTCATAACTCGTTGTTCATTGATTCCTGCAATTTCATGGATTTCATAAATTTGGGTCATTTCATTTCAAGATAATTTAAGATAAGTTCCAAAAAGTAGTTCAAAATAGTTCATAATAACTTCACAGATATCAGCTGTAAAATTTTCTCTATTTATCTGCTTTCCAGGTTCGCAAGATGGTCAATCCTGTTAGAGTTTTTAAGCTATATGCACCCTAGTTTTCTCTGTAATGCGATATGATCCGTCCCAATTAGCAGCGAGCTTTCCTTCTCGCGTATTTTTGTATCTTATGTCAGCTCTTCTTAGGACCAAATCACCAAGTTCAAAATTGGGCTAAATAACCTTTTGGTTGTATCTCGCGAATATCTTTTGTTTCAAGGCTACTTCTTTGATGTGTTTCATTTCTTTGATCTAGTTAAGTATGTCTAAGTTATGGAAAAGTGCTTGACTATTGTTTTCCTTGTTTAAATGAAATCTTCTCCATATAAGTGCTCCTATTTCTACTGGGATTATAACTTCATTTTCATATACCATTTTAAATGGTGTTTCGCTAGTTGTGGAGTGGTTCTATAGCCCCGGAGAACATAGTCAACATGGTCTGGTCATTCTCCTTTGGCTTCTTATGGCCTTCATTCAAGTCCTTTTTTTAAGATTTTGTTTGCAGCTTCAACATGGCTATTGGTTTGTGGGTGTTTGACTAAAGTGTACATGTGTTTCACTTGGAGTTCCCTCAGTACTTCATTGAATTTCCTATCCACAAACTGGGTGCCATTGTCTGTGATGATGGTTTTTTGTGAGGACCAGGATCGTTTTGGGACTTCTCTGACCCATTCTCGTTGTTTTCATTTTCATAAGATTTTTCTATATTTGATTGCTTTTCATGATCAACTTGTGATTTTTTCAATTCCAGCAACTTTTTTTGTTGCTACTCAAGTCTCAAGCATTGTTGCCTGAGAATTTCAAGAACTTGTTGATTAGTGGAAACCACTTGTTGAATTGACAATGCGTTGTTTTGTAGAAGAGAAGTTGGAGATACAAAAGAGGCTAATCTAGATTAGGATGCCTGGCCTTTCTGCCTTTTGTTTTTGGATACGTTCTACAACTTTGTTTTTGTCATCTTGTTGCGGGTATCAACCATCTTTTTTATTTGTATGGAGTAGGAGTCCAAGTTTATCGTCCCAAACAGTTGGCGCCAATGATCAGTCCAACAGAGGCTAGACCTGATAACATATGATTGAAGGTGAAGGATGTTGATCAAGAGAAAAAAGGTCGAGTAGAGTTTTACCGAGATGTCGGGCTACTTGGCGAGATGGGAAATCAATGAAATTAACACATGGGGAGTTTGGAGGAGGCTGGTGAGGGGTACCTGCAAAATACTCCGACGCTTAAGTCAGTTTAATATTCCATATAGTTATTCAATGAGAAATATCATACCTTGGCCGAATGCCTCTATATTTTACAGTATGTGTATGCATTGCTTACATGCCGCTTTTCATAGGGCGGTGTTCATATTCATTAGTGGAGAAGGGTGGCCTTTCACAGGCTATTTCTTGGTCAATAAGTCTACGGTTTAAACTAGTTCCCGTAGGTGTGGTGGCAAGCTGGTGCAGCCAACAATTCATTGAGTTCATATGGCAATCAAGTCGTCTGAGTTGCTAATCTCGCTATGACGTAGTCTTAATTGCTAAGTCCTTCTTGGCTTGCTGGCCAAGTAGACGAGATGCCCACATCTTGGACGCGGATGTGGTTCCTTCATGGTTAAGTCTAAGGTTCATTGGATCTTTTGGGCCTTTATTCGATTGGGCCTTCATTACATAGTCCTATCAAGAATTTTATCAGAGAAAACACCATAAACTCACGTTTATAAAATCGTGACAAAGGTTTTCGTCACATGCTTCCCTTAACTCGCTAATAAACCGATCCAATCTGAACCTAGTACAACCAAAACAAAATGCGTCCATTATGATTTTGTTATTTATCTTTGGAAAAAATGTATATACTTTTAAATTACACAACTTACATCCTTTCACTCTCACAAAGAGGTGAGACTCACACCTTTATTTTTTATGTCAACTCTCTCTCCTCCTTTATCTATCTCTTTCTCTCTTTTAAAATGACACAACTTTACATCCTTTAAAATCCTTTTATCTTTTGTCTCCATGTGATTTTAAACTTATCACTTAGACTCACTATGCTAAAATAATTAATCATTTAACCCCTATAGTTTCAAATTTTCACCCTCGAAGATTTAAAATATAAAAATTTTAAAAATAATATTTAAAATAAAATTTCTCTCTTTTTTATTTTATATTCTCATGTAATGCATTTAGGGTTTAAAAAATATTTCAAGTTATTTATTCTAAAATTAATTTATAAATTATCTTACTTTTTTATTTATTTTTAAAAATATATTTGAAATTAAAAAAATATTATTTAAGATGAATTAAATATATATTATCAAAATAAGATATTTACTTTCTTTATATAATTTTATAAAGATATTGGGTAAAATAATATTTGATTTAAATTTTTTTTTTTGATAACAATAAGTAATTTTTTTTAAACCCTAAATGCATTAAGTGAGTATATATAATAAACGAGAAGGAAAATTTATTTTAAATATTTATTTTTTAAAACTTTTAATCTTGTAGCCACGAGGAGTCTAAGAATTTTTTTTTTGTAACCACAAGATGTAGTGAAAATTTGAAACCACAAAATATCTAAGTAAAAATTTGAAACCACAAGAGATTAAATAATAAATTATATAAGCACAACGAGTCTATATAATATTTAAAATCACAAGAGATTAAAGATAAATCACAAAGGGTGAAAATAAAAATTTTCACTTTATATTATGACTATGTAAACATTGTCTCCCACTTAATAATATCTTCTTCAAGTATAAATTCCAGGGTACTTTCATCAACCTACAGAGCAGTGCGTAACAGCGACAACAAGTAGTAGGACGGTAGGAAACCTGGACCAGAGTGTCCTAACTCATAAGTCGTAACATGAGATGAGAGTAGGAGATGGCGTAACTAAAACAATATTTTAAATATGGATTTTATGAGAATTATATTGTAGAAAAAATATTTGTGTTATGTTATAAAGATTCATTTTGCGTGCCGAATTTTTTTTTTTTATTTACTAACGGGCCCTACAAAATATTATGAGTGTAAAAAAAATTTTCTGACCATATTAAATTATAAACGATAAAACCCTTTAAATATTTTCTAGAACTTATTAACCTCTCCGACACAAGCAACTTTAGCCGTTTCCACTCTTTACTTTGGTTAGATAAATTAAAATGGAATAAAACAGAAGTTTAGAAACCACAAGCATGCAGAGAATCAACATAGCACATAGTCAAAATTGATCAACAAGCTTTATACCAAAAAAAAAAAAAAATTTGATCAACAAGCTAACACTTATTAGTATTTTATTGCTATTATTCTCAGCTTCAATACAGACATTGTAACATTGTGTATGCCCTGGAATACATCAGTTTAAAATTGATGATAAATAAAAACAATGATCATCAAAGTCATGCATTTACGTCACTTTATTGAATACTTTCTTACTTGCACCAATCATACCACAAACAATCCGTATATACCATCCACAACAATTTAGCAAGTATATTAATAAACACGAGCTTTAGGAGGGAATGATTCAATCTCATCATCCAAAGTATTCATGTGCACCGGCCTGTATTCTAACCGGACTTTCTCATTCTCCCAATATCTGCAAATCAATGCACAAAAGCTTAGCTAACAGATGCAACACGCAGACAAAAGTATTTTATCATCAATAATTATTGTAACAAATCCAGCAAACCAAATTTATTCATGATTTTCACCAAAAAAAAAAAAAAAAAAAAAAATTATTCATGAAATGTTAGCTGACCCAACAGCCCCTGTACCCCCCAAAAATAAAATAATTTTATAATAGCTGTGTGCCTTGATAAATCAAAAACCAAATGGATCACCAACCAAAATATATACCACGCCTATGGACGAGAACACAATCAAAATATCTCCCTTCCCACAAATGACTGTTATAAGCTTTTCAACTTCTCCAGTAGGATGCAAAATAATCAAGTAATTGTTCCTGGTCTTACCCTCTAAATACCATATTCAATAGAAACATTTATAGCGATTTGCCCCCAAAACTCAATGTATGCTCAATTTTGTATCATGTCACCACTTTAAATTTGATGGAGTTTCAATTTGATAGAATTAGATAAAGGTTTATCTCTTACTGGATCGAAAACTACCCATGAGGATCTTCAAGCAAGGATAACTTGGAAGGACCAAACTACAAATTAGGTTTTTAACCATACATTTATTAACTAAAAGATAATACAAACACCAGATAATGTCAATCAATATTATTTCACTATTGTGTCACTAGTTTATTGACTGGTTAGCAGAGAGTCAAGAGCTCTGGTTTTTAAGAATCAATATGCTTAAATACACAGTAAAAGGATCATGCTTCCCACTAGAAATGAAGAACATCAACTCAAATGCCTACTATTGAAAATAGCAAACTAATTGAAACTTGGCTTACCCCAAAGTGTGTTTCATCCAGTTCTCATCCTCTCTTTTCTGCAGAATTAAAGCAACACATTCAATTATACAATTACCACTATTCATATTAATGCTGAGAAGTTTACACAAAAGATAACAAAATAAAGCATACTAACCGTGAAGTCCTCTCGGGCATGAGCACCTCTACTCTCTTTCCTCGCTTCGGCAGAGTGCATGGTGATGCAGGCATTTATCAAGAGATTTTCCAATTCAAGAGTTTCAATCAAGTCAGAGTTCCTGAGAATATTGAGCCAATAAAATTTTAAAAGAACGAGCAGATTGCTTGAAATACTAGGAATCTGCATAACATTGTCAAAAAAAGTTTACCATATCAAACTTCGATCCTCTAGCTTGACATCATGAAAGCTCTCCCATGCTTTATCAATTAATTGACAACCTGCCACACAGTAGATGAAATTCAGAGAGAGAAGATAATTACAGTAGTAAGGGTGAAACATGTACCTTCGCAAAAAAAAAGAAAAAAAAAAAAAGGACGGCTAACAAGATCAAGTATTATTGATTAAAATGGATTTACCTTCTTCCAATGTTTCTTGTGTACGGAATACAGCAGCATTGTTTTGCATTATTCGTTGCATATTCAAGCGAATTTTTGATGTTGGCAATGACCCATTTGAATTTCTCAATTTATCCAGCCAAGCAATTGTTTTCATACCGGCATCTTTCTCTAAAGGCTTTTGTTTCTCTCCTGCAAAATGGAAAATAGGTGCACTTTTATCATCTCATTTCAGACTTTCAGTGTGCACAACAATCTATTTTCATAACTGGAAATGAATCTTGCCTGGCCTCTGGATTTCTGCAACTCTGTTTGCACAAGCTCTACCAAAAACAACAATGTCAAGAAGTGAATTTGCACCGAGCCTATTGGCACCATGGACTGATGCACAGGCTGTTTCACCAGCAGCCATTAATCCAGGAACTACTGCATCTGGATCATCACCTTTAATGGTAACCACCTGAATATGAAAATGGTATGTTTAGACTATAGTTTCTTATTCTTCGTTAACATATCTAGAGGATATGTCAAAATATGATAATTATATCTGAAAATAATTAATAGTATCTTAGATGATTTTTTAATAGTTTTCATATTTCTTTATATTCCAGAATGTTTCCGTGAGATTAGGAGTCTTCTATTACTATAAATTGAGATTAGTACTTTGTCTTTTATACAACACCACATCATATCAAGTCTATAAATTTCAGAATTAGTCTCTATTTCTCCTTTTCCTCCGTCTATACCAAAAACCCTATAATCTCAATAGGGTATCTTACCATACTCCGTGACCTGTCCCTTCACTATTCCCCAATCAATTTCCCTCAAATCCAAAGCTCCAGTTTATTTCCATAATTATTTTCTTCCTTCCTATTAGCCATCTCTCTTGTGTTAACATTGTTTCTCTTTTACTGGGTCTCTCCTTCCCACTGCAACCACAATCTTCTCCACAATCCTTAGATCAGTTCATACCTTTGCATTGTCATTTTCTGACACAATTTTTGCCGGCCTCTATTTCAGCCAATGTTACCCAGCCTCTATTTTAGCCAGAATGGCTTCAAGCATGACTAATCCTTCTTATTCAGCACTCTACATGCACAAAAGTCTCCATTACTCGAGTCTTCTTCGACCATCCTCAATTCTTACCATCAGTTGGCTTTTTTTTCCAATTCTAACATAGCATAGAGAAGGAGAAATTGGATGGTGTCTGGCCTTCCCAACCTTTGCCCCAGATATGGTCTGGTCCCAACCTTCATCCTGTGATCTAGTCCAAACCTCCATCCCAAATGCGGTTTGGCTCACCAGTCTTAGTCCCAAACACAGTCTGACCTTACAAGTCTCCAATCCTAGACACACCCTGGCCTTGCCATCTCTAGTCCCAAAAGCCCTGGTCTTATTTCCAAGTTTTTCAGTCCCCTAAGTTTTTTTCTTTTTCTTTTCTGTTATTTGAAGCTTCCAAATATTGTTCTTGATGAACTTAGTTGCTGTGCATAATTGCTTGCCAAGAAATTTCTACTAATGATTATTCTTAACGTAAGCTATTAAGCAAAGGCCACATAAATAGTTTTATATTATATTTCTCTAACACTTATTAAGCTTTAGCTTAAGGAGAAATATTAGAATATTTAGAGGATATCTCATAATATCATAAATATATCTTAGAATATCTTAGTTGATATCTGATACGATACAAGCAAGTAAGAGTTTCAAAGATAGTATATGAGGGAAAGGAAAAAAAAGGAAATAATACAAAATGCTGAGTCAGCATAAGTTTGTTAGCAAGGAAGTTAGTTTGTTAAAGGTCACACATGAGAAGGGGAGGATTATATTTAGGCGGGAAGGAGTTTTGGGATTGCATCTTGGAAGTCTGGAGTTGGAACTGGAACTGGAATTGGGAGAGAACCAGGGTCTCTCAAACTGCTCTGGCTTGGTTTTCAGCCTAAATCAAGGAAATAGTGGAAGAAAAAGAAAACATAATTTGTATTAAACTGAGATAGATTCAGTTACAGTATCACATACACCACGTTAACAGATTCAACAACAGTGGAAAAAACAGGAAATTAACAACAGTGACAGAACAACTATGGTGAAGAATAATAGAAGGCTGAAAACCAAGCCAGAGCAGTTCAAGAGACCCTGGTTCTCTCCCAATTCCAGTTCCAACTCCAGACTTCCAAGATGCAATCCAAAACTCCTTCCCGCCTAAATATAACACCCTTCTCATGTGTGACCTCTAACAAACTAACTTGCTAACAAACTTATGCTGACTCAGCATTTTGTATTATTTCCTTTTTTTTCCTTCTCTCATATACTTTCTTGAACCTCTTATTTGCTCGTATCATATCAATATCTTAGGAATTGCTTCCATATTTCTTTATATTTCACGATTTGTTTCTTTATTTAATTAGGATTAGGAGTCTTACATAAAAATAGTGCTTTCTCTTTTGTTACAACACATCATATCAACTTCAGAGTATACAATCTCTAGTATCTTCATTTTCTCCCTATATACCTAAAACCCTATAACTTCAACAATTTATCATTTTTCAATTTTTTGTTCAAAGAAAAATGAAATGAAATACAACAAATCTTGGTCTATAACACTTTTGTGCTTACAGCACACGTGTGATAGTATAAACTGACTCATTAAATCCAAAGTAGTCAAGTAGGACATAGATAGAAATTAACAATAAAACAAGATCTAGTAATTTGCAACACAATGGTACATGGAGCACCGAATGCAAATTTTGAAAATATAAATATATAACTTCTATTCATGCTGCAGGGGAAGCGATTTGAGAAACTAAAACGTATTTGAATGTAAGGAAATAGATATTCACCAGGAAAAAATTTGAGTCTCTAATCAGATAGAACAACAATGATGCAAGTTGATTATTACATATTTAATATATATTTTATAGTATTGGAAATAAAGTAATGCTTCGTGTACAAAATGGTTCACAAAAATATTAGGATGACATCAAGGTAAGCACTTCAATAAATAAATCCATAGGCACCAACATGACTTTGACCACAGGTTTTGTAATAACATTTTGACCACAAAGAGCATCATATTCAATACAAGATGCCGGAGAGAACTTTGCATCTATTTTTTACTCGTTCCTATGATGTTTAGAAAGCATCTAATTAAACTGTTTAGGTATTTATTTAATAATAACACCTGAACATAAAAATGGTAATCTGTTCATAGAATAAAATAGAAAATTGTTTTCATAGTATATAATAATCCAATCTAGTCCAGCCTAATCTTTTTGATTTAAGGGTACACATTTAAAGGTCAATATGAATCCTGTAGTTATCAGAACAAACCTAAACAATTATCAGCTCTGTGGCATATGCTCTTTGTCAGATATCGTGTATCAAGTAAGCAGATAGCACTAATTTATAATAGCAATAAACAGTTGGTCAACAAGAAATTACATATAAGCAGGACAGAGTGAATAATTATGCTACATTTTTTTTTTCTTAATCTCTATATCATACCTCTCCATGATGATTCGTGGGAATACCACCCATGTTATAATGCACTGTGGGCAAAACAGGAATGGGTTCCTTTGTAACATCCACACCAGCAAAAATAGCAGCAGTTTCAGAGATACCAGGTAGTCTCTCCTTGAGAACATCTGGGGGTAAGTGATTCAAGTGGAGATAGATGTGATCTTTAAGGGGTCCTGTGAACAATTTCCACTGTCAGTACCAACAAAATGCCCAACTTAACAGGAAGATCAAATATTTTTGAAGAGAGGGAAGGAATGGAAAGATAATGCTTCAAGAAAACAATGTGTATTTCTAGAAAAGGCAAATTTGACATACAACTCAATATGCTCAAACACCGGTTTCCACTTAATCAATATTGCAACAATTATCTACAACTACAAACTAATAGCATTCAGACTTCTTATATGTTAATATAAGCTTTATATCATAACATAAAAACATCAATTTAAAGTCAGCATACCTACACCACGACCTTCCCGAATCTCCATAGTCATTGATCTTGAAACTACATCTCTTGATGCAAGATCCTTCGCAGTAGGAGCATATCGTTCCATAAATCTCTCACCTTCGCTGTTCCTAAGAATTCCACCTTCACCACGAGAACCTACAAAGTACAAGAAAAAAGAATGAGAAACACAATATATTTCAACTCAATTGGACAAAGTATATTACAAGATGCAACCAAAGGTAAGCCCAGATGCAAATAAGAACTTAAAAATACCAACCTTCTGTGATAAGGCAACCAGCTCCATATATACCTGTTGGGTGAAATTGCACAAACTCTAAATCCTACAGAGTTTATGACAAGAGAACATGAGTGATGAAAGACTTGCTACACAGGTTATCAGCTTAATATTGAAATTTTCAAAACACAAAAAAAAACCTCTAGAGGGATCCCAGCACGTGCAACCATGGCATTGCCATCTCCCGTGCATGTATGTGCAGAGGTTGCAGAAAAGTATGCTCTACCATAACCCTGATGTAAAATAGAAGATTGATACTCATATATCCATAATAAGTGAAGTACAATAAAGAAAATTTTGATGTCAAACATGCAAAAGAAAATCAGGTACCCCTGTGGCCAAAATTGTTGAAGCAGCTTGGAAACGATGTAATGTTCCATCCTCCATGTTCAAGGCAATTACACCTTGGCAACTGCCTGCATCTCCAATATGGGAAATTAGTGAACTTTATCATCAACTCCAACACATAAACAACATCATTTTTTTCCTTTTCACCACTCTAAGAAAGCAGTTAGCATCACAAACAAGTAACTACATATTTACAATGTGTAAAGGACAAGTATTGTGACAGACGTGGGGAAAATAAATTATCAGAAAACATAACAATGCAATCTTATATCGTAAATATATATAAAATAGAAGACATGTTAAGTTTTTGGGGCAGTATTCATAAAAATGGCCTATCATAGTGACATGTGACATTGAATTTCTTATCATTTTACTCATTACTCTTGTTCTTTTCTCACCTATGTTGCTGCTTGGTTTTTGGCATAATATGACCAAAGGAGCTAGCAGCGAAGGCAAGAAGGGAACCCTAATGTTTTAGATAGCCAAGATATGCATAAAAAGCAAAATAGTTTCACTTTTTATGCTCTACTATAATATTGATTGTGTTGTTTTAACTCTATTTTCCAGATTGGCTGGAAAAAAGATGTGATACATTCCCCTTGTAATATTCTTGACTTTAAATTGCTTTGACACCATTTTGGACAAACCGACACCTGCAAACTCTTACTTTACCTTACCTGTTGTTCATTATAACAGCTGTTGTCATGCAGGAAAAACTACTGAAAAAAATACATATAATTACCTATGAATTATATCCTAGGCAAAACTGATTTATTTTCTCTATTGATGCTTATATTGATAGTTATCAAACTGGAGTCATTGTTATCTTTAAAATAAAATTTTGTGGATTATGGACTATACACACAAGAATTTGAACAATTGAAGAAAAAATTGGGGCTCCAATATACAAATGAAGATGCATGAAAATCTAATTCAAGGGTATATTTTTCCTGCAGCAATGAGCAGGAAATTTTCTAGTCATCGTATGCTCAATAAATTTTTCCCAATGAATGCTGAGATCTTGCTCAATTAATTGATTGCTAATTGTTTAATTGACAAAATACCAATTTCTGCGGCACCTTACCATCACTGCTCATTAGTAGATCTAATGCAAAATATTCCACAAAAAACTGGGTATTATGCCTCATAGCCTGGCCATAGAGAGTGTGCAACAAAGCATGCCCAGTTCGATCAGCAGCACATGCACAACGATATGCTTGACCACCTAGAGCATAGCAACATAAGGAAGCCAAGATCAGAACTCTTACAGGAAGAAAGCTAACATCCATACTACAAAATCTGCACTTACCTTTTCCAAAGTTCAAGCTCTGACCACCAAATGCACGCTGGTATATTCTTCCATCTTCTGTTCGCGAAAATGGCAATCCATAATTTTCAAGCTCAATGACCGCTTTCGGTGCCTCCCTACACATATATTGGATGGCATCCTGGTCTCCTGTAGAACACAGAGCTTGCATTTTTCAATCAACAAAAGAAACAGAGAAAAAAAAATACTAAAAGAATCTCTACCTGCCACTATATTCATAATGGCACTTCTAATCATATTAAATTTTGTAGGGCATAATGCGAAGTGAAATTTCTAAGATTGAGCAAATCTGTACCTAGCCAATCACTTCCCTTGACAGTGTCATACATGTGCCACCTCCAGTCATCTTCAGTCATATTTCCCAAAGCAGCATTTATACCACCCTACACACAATTTTATTATCATGCATGACCATAGCCAGTATAATCAGACTCCAGAAGAAAAAGTTGGAGAGGTCATGCCAACTTAATAATATACTTTGGTGCATCCTTAAATACTTTTTATTTCATGAACTAATTGTACAAGCAGATAAACACACAAGGATATGGGATAAAAAAAAAAAAAAGCCAATCAAATCCTCATTCATCATTGTGTAGCAATATCCTACCTAGGTAAGTTTAAATTGTCTTTTATCCAAAAAATAAAAAATAAAAAATAAAAAATTCAAAGAGCTTTTTTCCAAAAAATAAAAAATAAAAAATTCAAAGAGCCAAACAAAGACGAAGGGATGGTGTTAAATGACCCAAGACAATAATTATGGTATAAACTACATCACCAAACATATTACAACAAATAGGGAATATATCAAATTTACATCATGCCTATAAATATCTAAGCATATGATGATCATCAGAGAGATAATAAAAATTGAAACAAGATTTAATACAGCTATATCCATCTAGTTGAAAACGTCAACAACAACCCTTATTGGGTTGTGCATAAATATATTCATTTAAACCTTAAATGAATAACTTGTACGAACACAGACTAGTTAAGACACAGTTTAACCAACCAAAATACCCAATAACAAAAAGGACCAAACGAAGGGGAAAATCCAAAATTATGACAATTAAAAAACAAGAAGATTTTACCAAAAAAAAAGAACAAAACAAGACGCATATGAAAACATAGAGACGGTGTATCATAAATGATTTATTGTAGAAAGCTCTTAGAAGATCTCATACTTGAGCTGCAACAGTGTGTGAACGAGTTGGGAAGAGCTTGGTAATGCAAGCAGTATTGAAGCCATGTTCCGACAGTCCAATAGCAGCTCTCAACCCTGCACCACCAGCACCCACAACAACAGCATCGTACTTATGATCAACAACGTTGTACGAGGAGTTCCCACCACTCTGCACAACAATCAAAACGACGGTGTTTCAGTGAAACCGCACAGCCCTATTACATGAATCGGAAATGAAAAATAAAAAATAATAGACAGAGGAATTGATCAAAGGTTAATTTATTGATTCGCACAGAGAATAATCTCGAATTGTGAGATCTAAGCAGGTGATGATTAGTATTGGATCCCTGGGAAGCAGGTACGCGAATAGCACGAGCCACGCGCCGCCACATTTCCGAAGCTCACACGCTCGCTCGCTCTCTAATGAGCCTCTGAACTCGCTCTGTTTCGCACTTTCTTCCGCGGGTGCACGTCTCGCCGCCACTCTTTTCAGTTCTTTATATCTTGTCTTTTTTCTTCTAATGCGTTTTATAAGAGTAGTTATGTTGTAGTAGGAGGAGTAATTCTGTAATCTTAGGCAGATTCAATTTTTATTGCCTTAATTTTTTTTTAAGTTCAACCTCACAAAATATAAATATTGTGTGTGTTAGAAATTTTTTTGTGTTATGGTAAATGGTGAATGTAAACTCCTTTTCTAATATTTATATATTCCTTAGTGCTTCGTATTTGATTTTAATTTGATTTTCGCAACTTGGGTTAAAATCTCGATTCTCGTTACTTTTTTTGTTTTTACGATTTTAAGTAGTTTTATGTTTGTATGATTTTTTTTTTCGATTTTATGTTTTATTTTTTTATCCACTTTTCATTGTTATGGAATAGAAATAAAAAAATAATTTGAATTAAAAATTAGAATAAATAGAGTATAATATTAATAATAATTAAAAATAATAAGAATAAAAACTAAAAAATAGAATATAAATATCAAAAATCTTGAGACTATTTTTGTGTGTGTTATTTTGACATGTAGCAAATTGACTGGTCGTGTTAAATGGAAGAAACGACACGGCAATTCTCCATTGCAACGAAAATAGATATCTAAACTTTTACTGTATTAAATTTATAGAAATCAAATTTAATGTAAGATTTATTATTTTTATATTAATATAAAAAGATCTTGCCTTTTTTTAGACAGGATCAACTTACACTATTATAAAAATAATCATCAATCAAACAAAAAAAATTTAATCACCTCTGCATCATGGGTGGTTAGGAATGCAGCAATTTTTAATTACCCTTTTGCTTCTTAGAAGCTGTTGGTCCATTGCATAGGGCTAATTATTAATTAGAGAACTTTAGAGTCAATGAGAATTATAAAAGGATACTTAATGCTTCTTATAAAAAATATCATTATATTCATTTTTAAAATTTTGAATTTGAATTAATTTATAAAAGGATACTTAATGCCCTTATTATACAAGTTAAATTTTATTATTTTGATAATTATAATTAAAAATCAAAAAATACTCTTTCATAAAATGACTTTTTATTTAACTACATTTTCAATATGTTTCGGCATGAAGCATGGATACGAATCATACGAGAACGTTACAATAATAACAGCTGAAACCTGAAAGTAACTTTTATTATGTTGGGTCCACGTATGAGAATTCACGTAGAGACACGTGGCGAGGCTGAATTGTTTGCATCGCCAAAAAAAAAAGCGAGGCTACATGGTACTTCTTTGGCCACGACTTATACGATGTAGTGAGTCCACGTTGCCTTCAACCGCACCGCAAGCTCCCAAAACTGGATTTTAATAAAGTCGATGACAGATGGGGATGGAATTTTAGTTCATTGATGTGAAAGATAGAGGATTCATTGCAATCGACACCGATCTAGGAACAAAAATTATTCTTGGCGTTCTTAAGAATAATCAAAGTTTATTAAGTGTGGAATAGTTGCTTGTGAATGGGTACAAGCTAATTTTTTTAGTGAAAAATGTGCGTAGAAACATATATATAAACTTTGACATTTACATTTATCATTTAACATGACCACAATAACTTTTCTACACATACAACTTCTTGTGGGATCCATAAGTTTTGAAGTAAAAAAAAAAAAAATTCTAGCACGCAAAACGAATATCTATAACATAACACAATCACTTTTCCTACCATATAACTCTTATAAAACCCGTAAACTTTTCCCTTCACATAAGAAGTTTAACCTCATATTATACATTCATCACTTGACTGCCTATTTTTTTCTTTTTTTCTTTTTTTTTTGTTTTAAAAATATGGAGCCCATTTTCTATTGTTTTTGCTGGAAATTTGAAATTTTTTCGGTGAAAGGAGAAGCATAAACTCATATAAAATGAACGGTTAAAGAAAACAATAACAAACAAGTATTAAATAATGAAGAATCATTGATGGAGAATCATTGGCTCAAAATTCCTCTATGAACATGATTGAGTTAAAATAGTGCAAATTTTAGTTAATTACTCGATTTAAACCTTGTTGAAGAGTTGATTGTAATGAATCTACTAAATTTGAAAAGATTTCCCTAAAATTTTGGGCTTCTTGTCAATTCGCATTAGCTTCGTTGGATTTATGATTATCATTTTATTGAGTTTTATATAAATATTCTAATATATGTTATGTTTCTTTGCAAAATTTAATTATTTAATAATCATTTTGTTTCTAATTATAATATTAAATATAATATATACTACATAAATTAAAAATATTATTTAATCGATTAAATGTGTCAAACGTGTGAAGATTTCATTTTTAAATTTTCAACTTAATCGATTATATTTTCCTCTTTATCAGAAGAAATAGGTGATTTAATCGACTAAATGAGAGATTTAATCGACAAATTTTAGATTTAATCAACTAAATCTTGTCAACGATTTTTGTAATGAATCTACTAAATTTGAATCGATTAAATTTTGGGCTTCTCGACTAAAAAGTAGCATATTGTGAGAGGCAAAATGATTATTAAATAATTAATAAAGGTTATTGCTAGGGGTTCAAAATGCCATCTGACTATACACAAGCACTTTTTTCATTGTGATAATAAAAGTTATTTCTTAACACAGATTTGGGGATGTTAATGGGGTTTTAAGAAATATAAGTCGAATCCCAAGTTGGAGTACTTAAATTTTTTGTTATTTCTCCCAGTAATTTTAATTTGCAGTTTCATATACTTAAATCATTATGTACTAAAAGCAATATATATATATATATATATATATATATATATATATATATATGAATCATTAGGTCTCAAAAAATATATAAATCACATATAAAAGTGAAATAGACCATTTTAGAAAGAGAGAGAGAGAGAGAAAAAAATAATTTTTAGAGGAATTTTTTTTAAATATAAAAATTTCATAAATAATTTTTTTAAATATTTTTTATTTAATCTTATTTGTAAAGTATAATAACTATATTAATTTTTAAAGAAAGGGTAAAATGTTAAAATATCTTATTAATCCTCTATTTTTTTTTTTTTCTCTTATCGTTTCTTTAACTCTTAAACAATGGAAGGAATCCATTCCTTCCCCTTGGATTCCTTTCCATCACTTTTCCTCCCATGTAAGAACCCACAATGCTAAATTAAGAAAATTAATGAGTTAAATCTGATTTAAGAAATAGTTCTATAATTCACTTTGGATAAATATGATAAAAACATAATAATTAATATTAAGTCACTTTTCAGAAGGAAAGTGCAAACACCGGGTATTTCACAGTATAAATGGATACTAGCGAAGTAACTCAAAAAATAGAAATAAAAATATGAATATTCCTAGAAAAACATTTAGGTTAAGAATATCAAGTTTGGGGTAAAAATAATAAGTTGTGTTGTTAGAACAAATATTGGCTATTTCACCGTACAAAATGCGTACCGGTGAGGTGTATTGAAAAATTAATGTAAAAATATGATAATTCCTAGAAAAATGTCTAGATCAAGGATCTAAAATTTTAGAGCGAAACTAATTAAACTAATACTGTAGTTTAAGCGTGTGCACCTGTATATAATTAGTGGCACAAAACCCTAGAGTGATTCTAACACATGCTAGCTGCCTCCCTTCAGTGTGCATGGCTGATGAATGGCTCTTCTCTTACTCTCCAAATAAGCTTAAGTTCCTCCATGAAAACCAAGCAAGATTTCATCTTTGTTCATCTCCTCTCGGTTTGATCATCCCAAACACTTGGAAGCATGCAACTTGAAGGATAAAAACTCATTCTTGAAAGGTTCTAGCTACTGCCTTGTGAGGTTAGAGAACTATTTGTTACAAATTCATAAATCTGTAAAAGGTTAAAAAGAGAAACTAAGAAACTAACAAGAGGATTTCATTATTCTGATGTCTCATCAGTGATACAATCATCTATTTTATACAAGCTTCTATGCCTAACATCTAACCATGTAACTAATACATAACCCCTAAACAACTAGGTAACTACTTATTCATCAATCCTAACAATACTCCCAACAACCTCTGTAACTACTTGGCACATGTATAGCTGGCATAACAACCTTTAAATTCCCTAATTGTTATGCCTAACACTATTCTTCTTTGTTGAGTGAGATGAAGGCCTTTATACCACCATTGGAGTAGCAAGGAGTCACCTTTGAGAAGAAAGAACCATAATTTGACAAGTCATTTTCGTGCACCTCTTTTGGCAGCAAATGCATGCTAAGTTGATGAGATAAATGTATCTAGGTGAAAGATGATATTTTAATGGATATTTTCGTGTTGGGCTGCTGTTTTTGGCCACTGTCACGAAATATCAAGATATGACATATCCGGATATGTAGACAACAACGAATTTGTTTTAGTAAAAATTCGATATATGGAGCTACAGAGCTCTAAATCGAGTTCTGTTTAGACCTATGTGAAGTTAAGACATAGGGCTACAACTCTGTAAAATTTCGTAGCCATTGGATAAGTGTTTCACTCGTAATATCAGTTTGAAGTTGCATCTTGGTTGCTGGAAATTCAGTTTGCAGCAATCATTTTGCACAAAACATAATCGGAGCTATACAACTCCAAATGAGACATAAAATATGTCATTAGAAAGCTTAAGATGTCTAGTTTAACATATTAAAATATTAGAATTTTTGGTAAAGAGTTGAAACTGCAGGCTTAAAAATGGTAAAGACGATTTGTGCTTGGGGGCTTTGGGAGAAGCCTGCAGTACGCTAAACGGAAAAAAAAATGTTCCATTTTACATGAAATTGTAAGATATGATTATTGATGATATGTTTTCCATTGAACCAGATTGTAACTCGCTGGATTGTTTGGTTATTGGTGACCATGTTGATACCATAGTTGTCATTAGCAGTTAGCGGCCGACCCCGAAAATGGTATAGCGGTGTAGTGGGTAGCGGTATTGTCGTTATGGTGAAGTGTTAATTCCACATATATTATACTAATATTCAAGAAACAAGGCAATACCGCTTTTAGTATTAATGCTCAAACATAAGAAGTCACATAAATCAAACACATAATTACACAATCAATGTCAAATACAAGGAACATAAAGGAAGGACCCAAAACTAAACACAAATGAACAATAAGATTGTCAAATATTCAAGTACAAGAAGTGAACTAATGAAAACAATCATTATCATCTCCGGATTCTCCATCAAATTCCAACATGAGAGTGGTGTAGCGGTGTAGTGGGTAGCGGTATTGCCGCTACGCTACGCCGCTACCTTCCTTTATGGCCAATGTCGCGTAGCGTCGCAGTTTGTAGCGGCCGACCGCCGCTACCCACTACGGTAGTGGTTTAGTGGCACTACGGGCCGCTACTGACAACCTAGGTTGATACTGAGTTGGTATTATAGGACTTTATTGGTACATGTAAGCTTTCGGTCCTCGATTTTATCCGTTGCTTATTCTACCAAAACCCATGGGGATTGGTTTATGTGCATGGTATTTTTTTATAAATTATATCTGTTATATTATGAGTATTGGATATGCTGTTGAGCTAGATTATGGAATTATATCTATTTATGTTATGAGTATTAGATATGTTGTTGAACTGGATTATGTTTTCAGTGCATTAGCCATATGTATATGTATGTGGGGTATTCACACGAGACGGTAACCCCTGAGAATGTCAGGCCATATGCAAGATGGTAAACTCGTGTGTGAAGTAAATTGTGGACTCCTTGTACTGTGGGTTGTAGACGTACATAATCTCTACCTTTTATCCTCTGGCCTGTAGGATGCATACACACATGACATGGACATATCCGACATTGCACACTCATTTGATATATTGCATGGCATGCTCATTTTATATACTGCATTGTTTACTGTTATAAATGGCCCGATATAGCCATTCCCATTATCTTGTTATTAGTCTGTTTCTTTATATACTTCCTGCACTGCTTTAGAACTTATATTATAGTTGTAAGTGAGCGTGGGGTGAAGGATTCCTTGAGGACCCCTTATTTTACTGAGATTTCAGTTAAAAATCTCACCCTTTTAGGGTACATTTTCATGAGATGAAGTTCGTGAGACGGACACTGATAGAGGCAAGAGGCCAGAATAAAGATTTCATTATTGTTATGAGTCATGCATATTATGATTATTCATTCTACAATGAGGAGACTTTATTATGACTAGACTTGATGGATTATGTTATTATTTATGATAAGCATAGGGGTTATCTATGCCACTATTAAATAATCTGTTTATTTATGACTTGAGTATTTGGATTGTAGCACCATGTGTTATGGATGCTTTTGAATTGTTATTTATGAGTACGAGGTATTTCAATTTTTATTTTAGTGTTGCAATTACATAAGGATTGTTATTAAAATGAAAAGTAATCCACCATGAGGATTAACCTTGTTTATTTGAAAAAAACAGTATATTGCTTCTGCGTTTAATTATTATAAGCTGCGTTTTAAATATTATTTGTATGTTAATACACTGGCTGCAGACGGGGTGTTACACCTCCAAACTCTCAAACAAAGCCTTGCCTAAGGCTTTGTTTGAGAGTTTGGAGGGAAGGGAAGGAAATTGAAGGGTATTCTCTTCCCTTTACTTGGGAGAAGGTGTGTAAATAGGCTAGGCCTGTGTGAAAAATTTGGATCTGACCTGGCCTGTATAGGCCCAAATTGCAAGTCTGGTCTGACCTATATTTTAAAAATAAAAGCCTTGACCTAGACCTGTTATCCTGTTTAAGCTTATTAAACATTCAATGATTAAAAAAATAACTAAATTAATATTACTTTATAATTCAAAATTAATAAAATAATTATTTTATTTATTTTATTTAAAATAGATAATAAGATATAGGTCGGCCTATAGGCTTATAGGTCCGACATATACACAAAAATCTATGGTCTGCTTTTTAAATATGTTATTTTAAAAGGCTATGCCTGTTTTATTTGACTATTTTAATAGGTTAAGTCTGTCCTAATATAGACTAGGCGGCCCCTGTAGGCTAGCTTATCTCATTTACACCCCTATTTGAGAGTTAAAAATATAATAAAGAAAAAAAATTTGAGGGTTAATGAGATATTTTTATAATTTTACCCTTTTTAAAAATGAAGAGAGATAAGAAATTGGATAGAGAGATGATTTTGATTTTAATGCTAAGGGTAAATAAATAATTCTAATATTTCCCACCTCAAACCCCCCCAAATTGGGAGAACTTTGATTTTAAGAGTGAGAAGAGTTTTACAAATATCCTAAATTCCCTTTCTCTATTTGTTTATATTCACAAACAAGGGAAAGGTTGAAGTAAAACATTCTCATTCCTTCCTAAAAGTGACTCCCAAACAAGCCTTAAGTAATTGAGTGAGACTTAATTAACTTTGTATCTCTCGAATAATAAAAAGATGAATTATTTGTCCTTTTGTCGAGTATATATATATAGGGCTTTATTAATCGCATGCAATAGGAAAGAAACTCTCTCATGCTACAGACACAACCATGTGTGAGACCCACCTACTTATAAAAAAGAAAAAGAAAAAAGCAACACAGCAATCGATGTATGTGTAGAAGAGAAAAATATTCTCTAACAACACCATAGTATATTTTCACACACACACAGACATATATATATATATATATATATATATATATATATATATATATATATATATATATATATATATATATACACACACACACAAACACACACTTATGTTTTCAACCTCTTACAAACTACACTATGTACTCCTAGAAGTACACTAGGTTACACTATATCTGTACTTTCGGGAGTACACAATGTAATTTGCAAAAATTTGTATAAAAAATTTATAAATGGGTCCTTCCCCATATATTTCTGCAGCCACTTTATGTACAACAACGACAGATGTATGGTTATAATTCCCCACATTTAATACTTTTATCCTTTGTATGATTATGATTCCCCGTATCTAATGCTTTCAAGTATATATATGGCAAGTATTTGATTGTTGCACGTTCAACAACTGCAGAAATATATACGTAGGATCTTTTGACACGTCATATGAGAGTCGTTAGATAAAAAAAGATCAATGGTGTCACATGCTTACAAATCAAAGCCGTTGATTTTTTTGATCTAATGACTCTCAAATGAAATGTCAAACTTCAAATTTGACACTGGTGTGAAAGAATCCTACATCATTCATATATATAAATATATAAATATATATATATATATATATATATATATATATATATATATATATATATATATATATATATATATATATATATATATATATATAATGGTATGAAATGGCGAACAAGTGGCTTCTTTGGACGTTTAAGATTCAGACAAAGTATATGTCCTCTTAAATTCATATTTTGGAAATAACAGGCAGCTTGAAGTTGAGATTGTGCTATAAACAATGGTAATAAATAACTAATAACATATCACATAATGAATTTAAGTTATATTAAAAGAAGTTGTTTCTTTAGGTTTGTGAATAATAATGCGTGATTTCAGGGCAAAGCAAAAACAAAGTAGAAATACAATCTTTAAATGAAACTGAACACATAAGAAAATGAAAAATGTAACTATATCAGTGAGTTTAAAACAGAATAACCTCTCACTTTCTAACCATTTCTTCTAATAGAAACTCTATGGTTTATCATTGTCTGGTTGTGTGGAAAGAGAAGACTGGGAAGACAACTTGGTATATGTTGTATAACGGAACAATAAGTCCATGATGTTTTCTTGGTGAATGAAACATATCTTTGCTGAGGACAGGCATTGAAGCAAATACCTTTCAAGTTGTGCAATGCACATCCACAATTTTTATGGTATGGCCTCCGCTCAACCTCCATGTCATGCAATGATATACTTCCTTCAAAGACACACCTAAGCATCATTTGAGATGCTCCAGTGGCCATTCTTCCCTCTTTCAAGTTGGTGTTGTTGCCATATTTCTAAAGCATATATATAAAATAGTGTATGGGTAATGGGATGTATGAAGAAATCAAGAGGAGAAAAGTAAATTTATATTTAATCTTTCTCGTTAATTTTGAGACAAATTTAGTCTTGAGGCTTCTAGCTAAAGTGGACAATTAATAAGACATACATCACTAGGTAAATGGAGACTGCGGAGTAGTAACAAGTTAGTGGTTTGGTCTCTCTTCTTTGTGTTCTTTTAACCCACCTACCCCACTTTGTCTTTTTTTTTTAAGTAATACACCCACTTTGTCTTTGTATTGCATCTTTGTTATTTCATTATAACTATAAAAATAATTATTCATCAACCTTTTATAGGTGGGCGATATCTTCTCAGCTCAAAAGGTTCTATCGTTAACGTTACTTCAATAACAGAGTCAAAATGTAGCACTTAATATCCTCGTTTTCAGATACCAACCTTTGACTCATTTTATGTAGAAACAGAAATTTTTCATTAAATTGATTCAAAATTTAAATATTGAAAAAAATTCACCAATGTCCTTGTGGTTTACTCCAGAATTATCTATTATGTCTCTGTAGTTTTTTATTTTTTACAAACTACATGAACATATATGATAAATAAAAAATCACAGGGTATAGATAATTCTGGAGTAATCTACAAGAGAATAGAGGGACTGTGCATTTAAATCGGACACAAGGAAATACACAATTTATGTGTTAGCAAATGCATACCTACCACGTGGCATGCGCGGCAAGTGGTGAATATGACTTATGCACAACTTGAACATGTATACCCAATACGTGTCTTATTGCATTTTTTCAATAAAATATTTGAATTTTAAAAAAATATAGTGGAAATTTTAGTTTTTTACATCAGCATGGTCATATGGTCTCGGGTACTATTATCACAGTCCATGATAACGGTGATTATACGGTAATACTTATTTCGAACTTTGAGGGATTGATGGTTGACTCTCCCCTTTAATGGGTCCAATTGAATGGCAAATCATAATGGGAAATGTTGATGTATTAGTTGTAACTCTCTTAGGAGGAGTCTGAAATCAGGATCTTTCCGTATCTGATAAGAAAACTACAAGCTCAGATACTGTATTATATTTAAGAATTTGGAGCTGATTTATGATGGAATTGTGGATACGTACTCAGTGTCTATGGTCGTGGGAAAGGAGCAAGATTCGTTATTAGAATGTTGAGGTTCGCACGGTAGTGAGAAATTTAAATAGGATATCTCGCTATATATATTGTACTAAAAAGAATGAGGATAGTCTAAGGAATATTTATAGTGGTAAGGAAAAAGTAGGTCTGATCTTGGAAAACATTCAGTTGAAATAGCGAAGAGGATAGTCTTATTACATTGTGTTCATAAATTCCTTTTGTTTCTTTGTTACTTGGAAAAGTAGGTCTTAGTTTATCCATATCTCTCATATGACATGATTTCAGGCATTCAAATATCTTAATACACTCCGGTTCACTATTATTTTATATCTAGATCTCTTAGATTTTCTCATATAATCTCATGACATATATGAGAGAATTTATTTTCCACCTGACAAATATTTAATTAGGAATATAAAAAGAAAATTCTTTCAAACATGCGGCAGTTCAATGTTCCCATTTGAAAGTGCAAGCCAACATCTGAACCTCCGATTTTGTCAGGCAGGTCCAGAGAAGCACATGGCAAAGAACCATTATCAAGGGGTTAAGATAGGTCAATCATAATAAGTGGATTCAACACCATATCTCAACCTAAAACCTTAAGGCATTGGGTTTATGGGTCCCCCACTTATATAATCTTTACTTAGCTCATTACCAACCAATATGAAACTAATCACACTTGAATATCTCATCAATCTCCCCCTCAAGCATGAACCCAACATTGGTGTGCTCCCCACAACCGAGTACCATAAGCCCAAGTACTCAACTCACCTCTAGCCAATTACCAGGCTAGCTCGAGCCCAACCCGACTTTGATACCACTGTCAGGCGGGTCGAGAGGAGAGCCTATGGCGGGGGACCACCATCAATGGGCTAAGCTTGACCAAGCATATCAAGTAGGTCCGACAGCACATCTCAACCCAAAACCTTAAGGCTTTGGGTTGAGATATGGTGTCGGATTCACTTGGTGCGACTGGCAGGGGGAATATACCAACGTTGGGTTATGGTGAGATATGGTGTCAGATTCACTTGGTGCGACTGGTCTAGCATAGCCCATTAGTGATAGTCTCCCACCACGGGCTTCCCTTGGACCCGCCTGACAGTGATATCAGAGCCGAGTTGGGCTCGAACAAGCGATGCAGGTTGAATACTTTGGGCCTGTTATTCAGTTGAGGGGGAATATACCAATGTTGAGTTTCACACTTGAAGGAAAGATTGTTAAGATATTCAAATATGATGGGTCTCTTATTGGTTGATAATGGGTTAATTAAAGTAATCATAAGTGGAAGGACCCATAAACTCAATGCCTTAAGATTTTTGATTGAGACATATGTTGGATCCACTTGGTGCGACTGGTCTAGCATAGCCCATTTGTAGTGGTCTCCCGCCACGGGCTCTCCTGGACTCGCCTGACACATGTGGTAAGAGCAACTGGGACCTATATTAGAAATTGTGTTCATAATTAGTATATCTAGATACAATCACACTGATAACTACCCAACATTTTTTTTATATAATATAAAATCATAATGAATGTGGGGAGCCGAAAATTCCTTTACAAATGATACCTCCATTAATGGACCAAACAATAAACCACAATAAGTGGGACGAAACTATATCTCAACCCAAAATTTTAAGGCTATAGATTTATGGGTCTTTTGCACTTATATGGTGTTCACTTGATTTATATTCAGTCAATGTGGGACTTCACACCACTATTTACACTTAATATTTCCAACACTTTCTTGGATCAAGATTTCGATTGCAGCTTTAGAAATCAAAACAAAATTGAGAAATCTCTTGTTCGTTAACATTGCCAATTATACACAATTAATTTAAGACTTTTTTTTTTGGAATTATAACCAATTACCTTGGGGCTTTTGTAGAACAAGTTATAATAAACTTTTGATTGAAATTTAAAATCGTGATTAATCTTGGCCACAATAAGTTGAGGATTTCAAAAATATGACTTTTAAGATATTTATTATTTGCATTAAGAAATTATGTTTATCGCCATCGCATGTCTCAGTTTTGAAAATACTAGCACATTGGACGATGGGAAAGTTACAATCGCATCTTGAGTTCGCATTTGGATATTTGTTTCTCGAAACATATGGCTCATATTCCATTCATTAAGCTACTGAAGTTTTTTTTTATATAATGTTAATGATATGAAGTTTTTCGATTTAGCTTAATAGTAGGGGTGTTCGTGGTCTGGATTGAATCAGTATTGAAAGCAAAAATCATCCGATCAAATCCTTTTGGTTTTGATTTTTTTTTTCAAATTCGATCCGATCCAATCCAAATTTTTTCAGTTTGGATTGGATCGGTTTTCAATTTTTTGAAAATCCTAAAATTTATTTCATTTTATTGTGCAAATAACATCTTTTGTATAAATTGGATTTGTAATTTTTTTTTTTGAAATACAAAAGCATTACTAAACTATAGTATAGTTTTTTTTTTTGACAATGAAATATGAAGCTCTACAAAATAAAATCTTGTTGATGTGATGTGACTAGATTTTTCCTTGGGTTTAGTTGATGTGTTAATGAGTCTTGTGTTTAGAAATTTTTAGGGTATGATTAGGGAAAGACCCAAGTAGGTAGAGGGAAATTAATATATTGGATCGGTTTGGATTGGATCGATTTTCATCAACCCATCCAAAAACCGATCCAATCCAATTAAAATTTGCGGTTTTTAATCGGTTTTCGGTTTATTCGGTTATCGATTTTTCGGTTCGGTTACCGCGGTTTGAATCGGTTTGGATCTGTTGATGAACACCCCTACTTAATAGGCTGGATTAATTTTTTTTTGGATACAAGTGGGAATTGAAACACATAATTTAATATAACCTACTCAAACCACTCATCACTAGATCACACTTAGTGGCTTGTTGAATTATTAAGTTATTATAAATTAATAAGAGGAAGGTTATAGTTACAATCTTTTTTTTTTACAACTTCTTTCAACCATATCTTACACCGTTGATTTCCGCCAATCAACGGTTATCATTTATTGTGAATTAATAATTAATTAATGAGTTTAATTTGCAAAAATCATAACCGTTGATTGGCGAAAATCAACGGTGTTAAGATATGATTGTAAGAAGTTGTAAAAAAAAGTTGTAAGAATAACCTACCTCAATTAATAATGTATTATACATTATGTTGCGTGGGATTTCAATCTTTAATCAACCCAAGGGTTGAGGATTCCATGGTTGAATCTTGAGGACCTGCGCCTCATTTTGAACCAAATTAGTTTATCTTTCCAACTCGGTTTGACATCACGCGATTGTGAGTGTTCAATCTAAGATACGCGATTGCGTTCTTAAGAAAGAGATTAACCATTAGATTTAATGGTTAGGTTGATTAACCCAATGAACTCAAGTTGAACGGGTTGATACTTCGCGATTGCGCGAGTAGACGGTATTCGACCAAACGCTAGGCGATCGTCTAGAGAGGGGTTCCTAAGCGAATGTAGGGATTCCAATTCGACCAAACGCTTGGTTGACCTGAATCGAATTGGAATCCCCACATTCGATTAGGAACCCCTCTCTAGACGATCGCCTAGCGTTTGGTTGAATACGAACCGTCTACTCGCCCAATTGCGGAGTATCAACCCGTTCGACTTGAGTTCATTGGGTTAACCAACCTAACCATTAAATCTAATGGTTAATCTATTTCCTACGAACGCAATCGCGTATCTCAGATTGAACACTCACAATTGCGCGATGTCATACCGAGTTGGAAAGAGAAACTAATTTGGTTCAAAATGAGGCGCAGGTCCTCAAGATTCAACCATGGAATCCTCAAGGTCCCAAGAACGCGATCACGTAACTCAGGTTAACATCGCGCGATTGTGGATGTTCAATCTAAGATACGTGATCGCGTTCTTGGGAAGAGATTGATCACTAGATTTAGTGATTAGGTTGATTAACCCAATGACCTCAGGTCAATCGGGCTGATATTTTGCGATTGCATAAATTGACGCCCCACATTCGACCAAACGCTAGGCGATTGCCTAGAGAGGGGTTTCCTAAACAATTGCAGGGATTCCGAATTATTTAGGGTTAACCACGAAATTGATTATTAATTATCCAATGACGGATGTCCATAGAATCCGAATCCTAGGTTGGTTAGTTTTTTTTTTTTGGTAATCAAAAGGCTAAAGCCCAACAACAACAACACAAAAAAGGAAAAACTAAACAACCACTACAGCACGATCTCTCCCCACAGAAGAAAGATCAGCTAAATACAAAAAATAAATACCAGTGGGAGGATTCCCACAAAAAACTTTAGTGACTCCATCTCCAGCATCCAGGATATAATTTTCCATCCAATCAGCGCAAGCATTACCCTCTCTATACGTATGGCTAATCTTAACTCTCCAATCTTTTAGGTTGGTTAGTTTTTAATTGAAAAAATTTTATTTTTAAATCTCATTTTATTTTTAATTTAAATCAAACAAAAATCCCCCATTTTATTTTCTATTTTTATTAAGCGATTTTAATCCTTGCGATTTGCTTGAGAGAAGACTTAGGTTTTTACCTTACTACAAATTTTTATAAACCTGATTTTATTAATTTGCGCGAGTTTGATAGCTCGTGTCAATTACCACCAAAGTGGAATTATTTATATTGGTTTGTGAATATTTCTTTGTAACTTGAGGAATGATTCTAGTGATTCCATGTAATTTTCTGCGCAAATGGGGTAATTGTGTGTTATAAAAGTGAACTTGTGAATTTGTTTGGGATGAAGTTAATGGAGGTGCATTGGTCTAGGTGATCTGTCTGCCCAAAGGGGAAAAATCTCTGAAACCGGTGTATGCTAACTAAGCAAGTTTTCTTTGAGGTTGTAGATGAAGTTATTGGAAACTCATTGATCTAGGGATCTATCTTTCCAAAGGGGATGGACTTTTGAACCCAGTGTTGTGATCATTGATTAACTCATATGAGGTTCTGACCTTGGTTTATGCATTCTGTCCTAAAAGGAATGTATTATTATGTTGGTCTTGCTAAGATAGCCTGTTGTGCTCATTGATTAACGTATTTGATATTTTAGCCTTGGTTAAAACCTTGGTTAGTACTTTCTACCCAACGCGAATGTTTTATTATGTTGGCCTAATAATGATATATTGTTTTTTTTTTCGGTAAACAAATCTTGTTTTAATTAAAGGTATGTTTTTCCTTAAGATTATATTTTTCTATTAATTTTTTTTAATCAATTCGTAAGTGTTCCGATAATTTCTTGCTTAATGTTCTAAAATACTTATTTTAATTTTGACACATATAAATATTTATATTCCTTTTTAAAAAAAAATTGTAATCAATAAGAAGTATTATAGATTATGGTGATTATAATGTTAGTGCTTATTCTCCTTAATTTAGCATGGATTTTATGTACCTTGTTAATTAAATTTGATTAGTGAGCTAAGATATATAATTGTTGATATTGGAGTTTGGAATTTGTGGCATAAATTATAGTTTAGTTAATGCAATGTGAATTTCGGAAACACATGTTATCAGATTTTTCATATTATTTGAGCATGATTACTGGAAATGTTATTTGTGAATTGTTAGAGTTCTTTATTTATAAAAATTATTGTTTGCAATTACCTGCCTAAAGGAGTTATTTTATGCATCAATATTTTAAACTTTCATGGAGATAAAATTTTAAATAATGCAAAATAATTATGTATTATATATTCCGTCCAAAGGGAGTTTATAATATGTTAATTATTTTGTTAAAATTACTTGATTGCCCATAATTAATAAAATTGCATTTAATGTAATAAATGTACTTTTGATATGAACAATAATAATGTCATAAGATAATTGTTGATTAGATTGAATTATAATGAATTCAAATGAGATCTACATTTTTCCTTATGAATTTTGATTTTGATAAGGCACACTACTAAAAAATGCATTTTTTTCGACGGAAAAATTCCGTCGAAAATGGTTAAAATTCCGTCGAAAACTTCATTTTCGACGGAATTTTCGACGGAAATGAAGACGTCGAAAATTTCTTCGTGGGTAATGATTTTTTCGACGGAATTAGAGATTCTGTCGAAAAATTTCGACGGAAATTATTTCCGTCGAAAAATTTCGACAGAATAATTTCCGTAGAAAAATTTCGACGGAAAGTAAATTCTGTCAAAAATTTTCGACGGAAAATGAATGAAATTCCGTCGAAATATCTTGTAATGATTTTCGACGGAAAATAAATTCCGTCGAAATTTTTCGACAGAAAATTAATGAAATTCCGTCGAAAGATCTTATAATGATTTTCGACGAAAAATAAATTCCGTCGAAAAATCTTCGACGGAAAATGAATGAAATTCCGTCGAAAAAACTTGTATTGATTTTCGACGGAAAACAAATTTCGTCAAAAATTTTCGACGGAAAATGAATGAAATTCCGTCGAAAATCTTGTAATGATTTTCGAAATGAATGAAATTCTTTCAAAAACTATTGCCTCAATTTTTGACAAAATTGTTCTTCCATCGGTTTTATTTTTGATTTCTCTCTACAAATTAATACCAATTTATGTTTTGCATCTTATAAACAAATATAATTAAAGTAAATAACATCAAAATTATACGATTTTAATATAATTATGTGTACAAAAAAATCTATATACAATAGTCCATGCCATACATCCAAACAAGATACAAAAGTCATTCTTGTCGTCATCCTCAATATCTAATAATGCCTCGGTAAGCCTTCGCATAAGCTTCTCCATTTTTTCCATTTGCCTCTGCATCATAACCATCAGACTATCCTGTTGCTCAACCCTTTTCTCTTGCTGTGCAGCCCTTTCTTATTGTTGTGCAGCCATTTCCTCTTGCTGTGCAACTATACCCTATAGGCATGTAAAATATTTAAAACACAGATGTTAATTATTTTATAAATTATCAACAACAGTTAATTAGAAGGGATTACCACGATCGTTAGTCAAAAAGAACTAGCAAACAATAGTAAGACAAAAAAACAGTAAGACAATATAACATCTAATTAGAGTTGAAAATAGTAAGACAAAAAACTCTTAAAATCATTTCACTTTAGTTTTTCTAATTACACTGAGAATCAGAAATATAGCATCTAATTAGAGTTGAGAATAGTAAGACAAAAAACCCAAATGCTTTCTGCCAAGGAGATTAAAGAATAAGCATTCACAATTCAACCAAAATAAGCAGTGATTTCAAATTGAACCAATAAATATGTATAAAACCACTCATTGCACTAAGGAATTAAGACCAACAACGACATAAATACAAAATCAAATTCATTCCAATTTGATTATACCAAAGCACACCTGTGAACTGAGATAAGAGGCCCAAGCTATTTTTTGTTTGAGAACGGTTTCAGAATCCATTCTATGGGTTTCCTAATCAGACAATGGAAATCACGAACTTAGTCATATATATATATATATATATATATATATATATATATATATATATAAAAGTTACGTAAAGCTATATATATATATAAAAGTTATATATATAACTTTTATATATTAAGTGCTATATATATAGTTACGTAAAGCTATATATATATAAAACTTATATATTAAGTTATATATATATATATATATATATATATATTCATGTACATGGATTTACACTCATTATGAAAGTTAAACATGTATGTGCACAGTTAATCCAACTTAGCTATCCACAACTACTTACAGGTATCGGATATGATTATTCAAAGTAAAAGAATTGACACCAAAATTAATGCACCCTGAATTTAAATTTATGTACACAAGTTATGCTTGTAAGCAAAGCTAAGTTCTTTGTCTTAAACAATTATGTTCAGTACTAAACCAAACTTATAAGTCCACAGCCAATATCATTGTATACGCTATAAGAATTGATGAAACTTGTAAGGACACACTTAACTCTCAAATTTAGCATACAAATTGGTACCATAAGCATAGAAACAATTGATTCCAGTAACACCTTTGACAATAACACCGAAAGATAATTTATCCAACTAGTTTTTAATCTAAACAACCGTCAAACAAATCTCATAATTTAATAGATACCCCTCAACGTTACGAATTATTAAACTAACTTCTTTGTTACGAAGAAACTAATGAGCAATGCCAATACTTTTTGATTTAAAAAATACATAACAAAAACGAAAATTTTCGAGGCATAAAAAAAAGATAGTGTCCCTATTAATTATGGTCGAAGTAAAAAAAAAGTACCATTTTTAATATATCTTAATGGGTGGTTATATTGGATTCTTCTTCATCCTTTACTTCCATTGATGATTGCTTAAAAGGGTCGCTACTAATCAACACAACTCGTATGTAATACCATTAAATTCAGATTTCTTCACCTTCTTTCGTAACCAATAAAAAAAGAATTTTACAGCCAATTATTTATTAAATATCATATGATGATCATATTTTCCTTCCCACCTCTAATTGAACTATTTAATATCTACCCTTCACTACACTACAATCTCATTCATCACAAACAGAACCCAAAAGATATGACTCATACATGGTAAAATGAAGTTTTATTTGGTTGAAAGCAAAATTAATTTGGTACAGTAGGATGAATTTAATACATACCAGAAATGCTATTGAAGAGCCAAGAGGGCATGATGTTGTTGGTTGCTCTTGTCCTTGAACCCTTTTGTGGAAGAGGAAAACAATGGAGAATTTGATATCCCTTTCTCCTTGCCCATATCCACAAGGTTTTGGCCCCTCCCCATTAATACTCTTGCCTCTATGTCCCTCTGTACATTGCAATATTAATATATGAGATCAACAACAACTAATCAATCTATTAGGGAAATAAAAAAGAAATATTGTTAGAAATAGAGGACCTTTTGCATTTAAGAAGAATGCAACATGTAGAAGAAGAAAAAAATAACAGAAAAAAAATGAGGAACCGTGAGTCCCACACCTGTTAGACCAGAACCCATCAACTGCTACGTCTGCGGCCGTGAGAACCAAGTTGCTTCCAGATGTCACCCTCCTTTTGTCCAGAAGTCAAATGACTACAGATGAAGCAAAAGCTTGTTTGGTGCAAAGACATGCTAATAGATATCGAACCCTGGAAAACCCAAGAGAATGAGATTGCCTTCTCCCAATTCATTATAAACTCTACTATTAAAAGGAATTTATCAAATTTACCTTGTTTCCAAGGTATCCCATTAATCCTCTACCAACACAAGACAAACCATAAAGTTAATAAAGCTGCGCTCTTTCCACTGTTGAAATTATCAAACTTCCCTGCACCATAGAACTTTTTTGTATTAATTCCATACTTCACAAAATTCAGACACATATATATCTTGTATTAATTTCATACTTCACAAAATTCAAACACATGTAGATTTAATTTGGAGCTGGTCGGCTTGAAAGCTATAGAACTTTTTTTTTTTTTTTGGCTGAGAGTTATTGAACTTTTTTTTGAAAATATGTTATTGAACTTGACTTAACTAAATTTAGGCTGTAGCCACAAGATAAAAAGAGGAATATATGTTAGACAAAAAGACAGTAACTGCAAGAAGAACAAACAAGGGGAAGAGCTAAATCGAAGGTTGTGCAATTCAAACCTGTTGCCTACGACCCCATGAAGGCTTATAATTAGTTTCTCCTCCTCAGGTGTAAACCTGCCTCTTCTAATATCAGGTCTCAAATAATTAATCCATCTCAAAGGACAACTCTTGCCACACCTTTGAAGCGTTGAAACCCACATAAACGACTTGTAAAATTGAGGCCGGTACTAGCTATTATTATCAACAAGGAAGAAAGGGGAGTTGATAAAAAATAACTAAAAAAAAAAATTGACTAGTTTTCTCTGGAACTTCACTCCAACAGCCATAGCCATGAGTGGTAATGTATCTGATGAGTTTCTCATCTTCCTCAGGGGACCAAAGCCCTTCCTTGTCGAACCGGTAAAGCTTCGATTTGCTACAATCAAAGAAAAAAAATACGGTTAAACCCTAAGGATGAAAATAAAAGCGAAAAATAAGAGGAGAGGGCGCAAATCAACCTCATAAGTATTTCTACCACATAGAGTCTTCAAAGCTTCTTTCAACTAAAAAACCCATCTTTTTTTTCTTCTCCTCACAAAACAACGCATCTTCGTCCTCTTCACCTGTTGTGACAGCAACCTCCTCCAGCTAGACGGTTGGGGAAATCAAATGTTAACCTAACATTTAAGCTGTTTCATTTTAAAAAAAAAATTGGAATGGAGGGAATCACATTTGGGAATGAAAACGAGCGAGTGATATTGGATGGAATTTTATATTAACATTTAAACTGTTTCTTTTTCTTTTATTTTTTTCTAAAAGTTTTCGACAGAATCCCATTTCCGTCGAAAATCTTCGACGGAAACAAAATTCCGTCGAAAAGTCCACAATATTTAATTTCTTTTCCTTTTTCTTTTTTTCCAAAGTTTTCGACGGAATTCCTTTTCCGTCGAAGATCTTCGACGGAATCGAAATTCCGTCGAAAAGTCCATAAAATTGAATTTCTTTTTCTTTTATTTTTTTCTAAAAGTTTTCGACAGAATCCCTTTTCCGTCGAAAATCTTCAACGGAAACAAAATTCCGTCGAAAATTCCACAATATTTAATTTCTTTTCCTTTTTCTTTTTTTCCAAAGTTTTCGACGGAATTACTTTTCCGTCGAAGATCTTCGACGGAATCGAAATTCCGTCGAAAAGTCCACAATATTTAATTTCTTTTTTTTTTTTTTTCAAAAGTTTTCGACAGAATTTCTTTTCCGTCGAAGATCTTCGACGGAATCGAAATTCCGTCGAAAAGTCCAAAATATTTAATTTCTTTTCCTTTTTCTTTTTTTCCAAAGTTTTCGACGAAATTCCTTTTACGTCGAAGATCTTCGACGGAATCGGAATTCCGTCGAAAAGTCCATAAAATTGAATTTCTTTTTCTTTTATTTTTTTCTAAAAGTTTTCGACAGAATCCTTTTTCCGTCGAAAATCTTCGACGGAAACAAAATTTCGTCGAAAAGTCCACAATATTAAATTTCTTTTCCTTTTTCTTTTTTTCCAAAGTTTTCGACGGAATTCCTTTTCCGTCGAAAAGTCCACAATATTTAATTTCTTTTCCTTTTTCTTTTTTTCAAAAGTTTTCGACGGAATTCCTTTTCCGTCGAAGATCTTCGACGGAATCGAAATTCCGTCGAAAAGTCCAAAATATTTAATTTCTTTTCCTTTTTCTTTTTTTCCAAAGTTTTCGACGGAATTCCTTTTCCGTCGAAAATCTTCCATAAAAAAGTCCACAATATTTAATTTCTTTTCCTTTTTCTTTTTTTCAAAAGTTTTTCCTTTTCCGTCGAAAAGGAATCGAAATTCCGTCGAAAAGTCCATAAAATTGAATTTCTTTTTCTTTTATTTTTTTCTAAAAGTTTTCGACAGAATCCTTTTTCTGTCGAAAATCTTCGACGGAAACAAAATTCCGTCAAAAAGTCCACAATATTTAATTTATTTTCCTTTTCCTTTTTTTCAAAAGTTTTCGACGGAATTCCTTTTCCGTCGAAGATCTTCGACGGAATCGAAATTCCGTCGAAAAGTCCACAATATTTATTTTCTTTTCCTTTTTCTTTTTTTCAAAAGTTTTCGACGGAATTCATTTTCCGTCGAAGATCTTCGACGGAATCGAAGTTCCGTCGAAAATTCCGCAATATTGAATTTCTTTTTCTTTTATTTTTTAAATTTTTTTTGACAGAATTCCTTTTCCGTCGAAGATCTTCGACGGAATTTCTTTTTCTGTCGAAAAGTTTCGACGGAATCTATTTTCCGTCGAAATTATGGACGGAAAACAAATTCCGTGGAAAATTCTGTCACTAATTTCAACGGAATTTTTTCCGTCGAAAAATTCCGTCGATAATAAAGACTTTTCTAGTAGTGGCATTGCATTAGAGATAGCCTATAGTTAAGTGGAGAGATATAATTGATTTTGTGTGATTTTGAAGTTATGTGGAGTCAAAGGGGAAATTTGTTTAGTTTTTGACGTGAGAATATGAGTTTATTTTGAAATGAACATTCTATAAGACCTCTTTAAGAACGATTTTGAATTTTATATCCCTTTTGGATCAATTTGGATTAAATTTTTTGGAGATGGAAAAATGAAACTAATGTTAGACTCTCAAGTTATTGCTTATGGATTTTGTTTTATTTTGTTAGCATATTTACCTTAAGGTTAATGGGATAAAATTCCTTTTTTTCTTGTATTGTATGTTAATGACATAATTATTGAGCATATTAATCGATTCTCTAACCAAAGGACTTAGGTCCATGGTATTTAAAATGTATACGAAGAACATAAGCATTACGAGTTGCTTTGATGTGCTTAGTTAGTGGGAGTTTTGGTTAATTGTTATTTGCTTATCATGTTGAACATTTTATTTTGGATATAATTCTTAGGGGTTTGCATTCATCATACAACATGACACAAATTTTTTTCCTACACACACAATATTTTGTGGGACCCGCACTTTTTGAAGCAAAAAAAATACTAAGGCATGCAACACGAATCTATATAACATTACACAATCACTTTTCCTACAACATAACTCTTATAAAATCCTAATTCTTATTTGGTTGATGTACAAATTTCATTTTGAGCAATTGATAATGCATTGAGTTTTGTTATTGTACATATTGCTTATATGTGTTTATGCTTATCAATTACAAAATATTGAAACTCAGTGTCGTTGGGAGCACCAAGCCAATGGTTGACAATATATTGGAGTTTGAGGTATGATAATGAGACTTTGGAACTTAGCGTCGTAGGGACCATCATGTCTGTGGTTGACATTATATTGGAGTTTGAGGCATAATAATGAGATTTTGAAACTCTGTATTGTTGGAAATATCATGTCTATAGTTGACACTATATAAGAGTTCGAGACATAATGATATTATGAAATTGGGTGTTGTTAGGATCACTAGGCCCATGATCGACACCATATTTGATTGTATGATGGTTTTTTGATAAACCATGAAATTTCTCTGGCTTTAAGGCATTTGAGAGAAATTTGAGCACTGGAAAAAAAATAGCAGTTTGGATGTTGTTTGATCACATGACATGCTATTTTCTTGCTACTCTCCACACTAGCTAGTGATTATTGTTTGACTATAGTTCGATGGAATCATATTCAGATATCGCACCTTGGATTATGTGTTTTCTTAAAATGTGGCTACATTATAAAATTAGTCCTTAGCCCGAGAGTCGTTTCCAAAATTAACTTGTTTTCTTTTTAAAGTTAAAATTATACAAGTGATTTTGTCCAAATAGGAGAATGTTAGACTTTTTATAATTATTGTGGGCTGCAATCAATTATATTTATTTTCTTGTTTTTTATAAAAACGGGTTAAGTCATGATCATATAGGGTGCAATATAAAACTCAATTTAATTAAATAATCATTTGTTTTGGGCTTGAGTATTTGTAACACTAATTAGTGTGAATAATAGTGTAGCCCTAACCCATAGGACCATGATGGGAAGGGGGCTAGGTTAATAAGTTTGGTTAGGTCTCATGCATTCAGGGTATGTTGAAAAACAATCGCTCCACAACTTTTCCCATCGACAATTATATGAAAGTGGTGTGAACTGTAAAGGAAGATTCTGGTCTTTCAAATCTTGCAAGAAATGAGAGCAAGCAAGAAGAGCCTTTCAAGAAATCAATAATCATATCTTCAATAAATAATTCTAAAACTTTTGGGGCTCGTTTGGTGGACAAGATAGGATAAGGGTAAGATATGATATGGGGCTGATAAGGGTAGGATATAATGATAAGCCTATATCATATCATGTGTTTGATGAGCACCTAATTAGCAATATGATAAGATTATGTAAAAGGAGAAAAGAAAAAGAAAAAACAAAATATAATGCAATAAATACAAATATATTGGGTAGTGTTGGAATATATTGGGTAACGTGAGGATATATTGGGTATCCAATATTGATATCCTATCTTATTCAATCATAACCCAGCTCCCCCATAGGATCAAAAATCATGTATTGGATAGGATAAAATGAGATAATAAGATAAGCTAATTATATTCTATTGACCCACCAAACAAGAGATAAAAGTAGGATATGATAAGTTATCCTATCCTATTTTCCTTATCAGGTGCTCCAAATAGGCCCTTGGTGTTCTAATATTATATAATCTTATTTTATCATTTCTTACATATTCAATATACAATACACAATTCTATTGCCAAGAGGAGCTGACTAATTAGAAAGGAACATGTTAGCTATCCATCTCCCAAAATTCTGAACACTCGACATAAGAACAATGAAATTTAATTACATATGCACAAACATCTACGGTAAAAGATTAAGAATAAATATAAAAGAAATTTCATTAGCATAGTTATAATTTTCAATAAATGAAGTAGCCTAAAACAGAAGCGGCCAAATTAATTAGACCAGACATTTTGATGACAAACATACTTGGTCCATGGATCAAAATAACGTACGTCGATTTAAACACTTGACAACCTTTTAATAAATCAACATAGTAATAAAATAACATCTTCTCATATTACATGAGAATTCAACTCTCATATTAGTGACCATTCGATTTGCGTGCAAATTTTTTTATTTTTTTTTAATAAGGATGGGCCCACCATTAATTGAGTCACAACATGAGAATTGAATTCCCATATAACATGAGAAAATCAAATCTCATAAAATAAATAGGAGCAAGATAGAGTTTTATCAAACAGATTCTTCTCAAACCTTAAATAAAACAATTACGTATCTTCCTCCTCCTCCTCCTCCTCAAGGTTTACCAAAATCGCTTGAGCCATGCTCCTAGCTGTAGTTGGAGAAGGAGAAGAAGAAGATGAGGAATGAGTGGAAGCTGCCAAGACCAAGCTTCCTTCACTCCATGCCCTCTTCATAGGGTATGATACATTGTTACACCTTGGCAGTTTGTGTGTGCAGCTTTTGCGTGACTTGTTATGGAGAGCACAACCACAGTTACGATGGTAAGGCCTCCGTTCAATGCAGTTGTCGTAGCAAGATATGCAACCCTCATACACAGACCGGAAAAGCCCATCGGCGGCGGCCCCAGTAGCCATGTTCTCTCTAACCTTTATCTTCTTAGCTAGCCTGATGAGATCAATTGTGCACCCTCCTTTTAAAAGTGTTTAGGCCTATATGGGCATTTATAATGAGTTAGGATTATCGATATATCTTCTATTTAAAATAAAGAATATTCAAAACAAGGGATAGGAATATCTTTTGTTCAAAATAAGGGATAAGAATATCTTATATTCATAATAAGAAATAAGGAATTTGTATTAGTTTGTTATTCAAATTGGTTTAGTTTATCCTTTCTTTCTTTTATTTTGTTATGATTTGTAAAATGAAACGAAAACTTCTATGCAAAGGGTTTGGGTTTAGTGTATGTCTTTTCGAAGGAAGTAAGTTGTGTCCTTTTAGTGATTTACACAAATTAAAATCTGATCGGACATCCTTTTTGTAAATCTGAAAAAAAAAAAATCACTTTACACGTCAACGACCGGGAAAGAAAAAAAGCAACTTTTCATATTTACACAAAGTATGACCGATTATGCTTTGTGTAAATCACCTAAAAGCCACAAGCTTGTGTCATTTAAAATGATACTTTTTTTCCCCTATGCAAAACAAGGGATAAGGATAGTTAATACATATATGGGTTCCTTTTTTTGAGCCTCGGTGTCACGGGTTTGATCCTCATCATCCCCTAATTTTAATATAGTCTCACCCATTAAGTAGAGCATGATTTCCATATATATATATATATATATATATATATATATATATATATATATATATATTGCATCGGGGTGGTTGTATATATACAAGAAATAAAAATAAAATAAAAAACTAATTTTTTTTAGCACACTACAATTGTTAATTAAATAGTGCAAGGCAAAGGGACAAATCAATTAGTTGTGGGTAAACGGCACATTCATTGAAGTGTTGTGGGAGCTGTGTCTTGTGGGTCAGTTCATGGACTAAATACACATGCTGTTAGGCCGTGTGGTTACTCTTAGAAATGAAAGAAAACTCAAACAAACAGGGTAATGTTACCCCCGAGACACTCTTAGGTTCCCTATTTCAATACCCCTTCCTTTTGCTTTTTTTACTTCCACAAATAAAACAATTTTCATTTTGGACTTTTTTTTCTTTCTGTTTGGTATAACTAAAAAGCAATTTGGTCTCTTTTTTCTTGCTGTACGAATATGGAATGATTGGTATAGTCCCAAAAACAATATGTTTTAATTCTCCTAGTCGTAGTGTTTGTGTTATGCACGTTATGCCTTTGGTTGCCCTTTCTGTTGGTTGAATAGTTTTGGTGTCTATTGTGATTTGCGGATTTGGGGCAATGTCCGAGGTGGTAGTCACTGTTAATTAGCCATATACTCAATTTATATTCTTTGAAATTATCGGATGGTTTTGTATAGAAGTTTAAGGGAGCATAATATGAGGAATTGTATGGAAGTAATGGAAGTGAGATTTGTTTGAAGGCAATGGTTTTTGTTATGCATTTGGCATATTCTGTTACTATTTTGTTTCTTTGCTTAGAAACAAACAAATTAACGGAAAATCGCTTTCTAACTCTCTTGGTGCATTTTAGACTTAACTACTTAAGCATAGAGATGTTCAATGTAATCATCAAGGTAATCACTAATTAAACTAACTAACAATTGTCTATATAGAAATTAACATCCAACGAGATGATTTTCTCAAACCATCATGCAACCAAACTAGGAGAGAAGAATGATATGGAAAAGGAATAGGCTTTTGGCTTCAAGATATGTAAATATTACGAATTTTATTTTATTGTATTTAACTATATTCTCCGTGATGTTGGAGCAAATTCCAGACTAGAGAAGTGTGATATAGCCTTCATTGCTTATGTTAATGATTAAGCGATGATTGCTTCTTGTCAAGGAAGTAAAGAAAACTGGTTTGAATTAGTTTTTCGAAGATACTTCTTAGGGAGAAATACACGCAAGTTAAAATGAAGAAAATGAAGGGAAAAACTGCAGTGGTTGCAGGCAAAGCATGCCAACTTTTTTATTTTTTATTTTTCTTTCAAATTTCAACAACTTTCACCCACAAAAAATGATGGATTAATCAAACGAGGGAGCAAGAAGCGCATTTTAGCTAATGGGATAACTTAGGCTTGTGATAACTAAACCATTATCTATACTCAAATGATTATATATATAATGTTTTCTTATATTAAAGAAGATAAGCTCTTTTTCCTGCACGAATAAAAATGTGGATCACATGTGTTCGGTCCTAAAGAACCGTAGAATTATATCATAAAGTATGCGCTCAGAGATATCCTATAGACAATTATCTTGGTTGGCTTATAACCAATATCCCAATCATTGCGCACAGTCAATAGACTTGTAGCCAAGATGTGAGTGTGTGCATAGTGTTGGCAGTAGTAGTAAATGAGTTCAGTGTGTGTACCTAGGGGTCTTTATCCTTTTATTTATAGGAGTTACCTCTTGGGCTTGGGCTGTGTAGATCTCCCAGTTGATGTAGGACTTAACCTCTTATTTGTAGGGATAAGGGTTTTATCTTCATTATCTTTATCAACTTATGTTGTTAGGATAATTGTGTCATTATCCAGTAAGGGATTCATGGGTAGGTAGTTAGGATATGGATATATTCCATAATAGTCTCCCCCAGCCCGGTATTGTGAAGCTCGAAATATCGGGATGTTGAAGTATTATCTCAACCTCGGTCTCGCCAAGGTGATTCATTTGGAGTTCTTGCTCCTTTATGGTTGCGTGTTGACCGTGTTGATAAAGATATGAATCCGACATGTACAGTTTTTCTTTTTCTTCTTTTTTTTTGCTGAGGTTTCACCTTGTCATATTTGGCCGTGGTATTAACCTCGGTTATAATGTCAAAGATAAGATCGAATCTGACCTCTGTCACGTCAGCGTGACCTTTCCTTTCCTGCATATTGTGACGGTTATGGAGATCCACGTGTTCCACCTCCATTGTGGTTCGTGCATCGTGGAGCGTGTGTCGTCCTGAACTCGCGCAGGCCATGATTAATTTCATTAAATATGTGTAGGATGAATTTACCCTTTTACCCCTAACAACTCAGCCGTTTGCAGCCTTTTCATCTTCGCGCCTGGGTAGAATTTTACTTTAAATTCCCCTTTTCACTTTATTTGTGACCTTCATCTCCCTCTGGACACTTTCCTTTTGTTTCTAGTGTTCTCCTTTTCCAAACAATCTTCAAGTCTCAAAACATCCTTGCTGTTGCTCTTTGTGAAGATTATCGAAGAGTTTTGAGTTCATTTTCCTTTTCCTTTCTTCCCCATTTAACAGGTATTTCCTCCCCTTTCATTTCCTTTTACCATTGGTTTTAATAGTATTAGAATATCTTCAATCTTAGAAGTTTAGGGTGTTTTTGTTGTTCCATGTTATTTACTAAGGAGGTGTAGTGAGCTGCGTCCTTTCTTCGAGTCCTTTTCAGTTTTTAAAAGGGTTCTTCTTCTTTGGGCCTTCTAATTAGTACTCCTGGTCCATCTTCTAGTTCGGTTTCTGGCCGAGGTGGTGGAGAGGAGGTTGTTGATGAAGAGTTTGTAAAACAATTGCCCGGTCAGTTCAGTACTGGCTCTTTGGCAAGGAGTATACCGAGGAGGAGAAGCTACAACAGCTTCTTCGAGGTCACCGAGGGGGATGCCGAGGTCCCCGAGGTGGATGTGGTAGGAGAGGACGAGATAGGAGAGGATGAGGAGGGTGCCAGTCCCTTAGTATAGGTAATGCTTTTGGTAGGGGTGAATCTTCTTTGGTCTCAGCTCCTGCGGTTCATTCTGGGCCAAGTTCCTCTTATGATCCTACTTCTGTAACATCGAAGAGTTTACCTCCGACTCATGCTGTTCCGGGTTCCAAATTAATTTTAGATCGAATTCCTCAGTTTGAGTTTAGTGAGAGTTCTTCTACTTCGTCCTCGTCTGAGTTAGGTTTTTCGAGGTCTCTAACCCTTTCTACCTTACTCCGTTGTTCGACCTCTGGTCAAACACCCATCATCGATCTTGACAATAGCTCTTCCCTTTTCTTTTCTCTTTCCTCGGATCCCTGCTCATTGCAATCTGATCTTAGTAGTTCGGGGTTAGATTTAGTTGATATGTGTACTGACCCTCATCCTTCATATTCCAGGTCTTCAATCATGGATGATCTTAATGTACAGGATTGGTTTTTATTAGAGATCCTCCACATGTGATCTATTATGTCGGCTGCCGAGATAACCCAACTTCCTATTGAAAACCCTTATGGGGTTGACATCCTTCCAACAGATGATAATCAGGTGTGCGCGGGTCCTGACGAGAGTGAACCTCATTTTTTCTTTTTCTATCGAGATTGAGTAACCAAGGTGGGACTTCGGTTCCCCCTTTCTGACTTCTAGATTGCCGTGCTCTGTAGGCTTCTGGTTGCTCCTACACAACTCCATCCTAATTCATGGGCCTTTGTTCGAGGTTTCGAGCAAGTGTGTGGATATGTGAACCTTCCATGTATAGTTTATTTATTCTTTTTTCTGTTCAATATGTATACCGTCTGGTCTGGGGCCGAGGCCAAGAAAAGGAAGGGTTGGGTTACCCTTCGAGGTGCTCCACGATGGGGTAATTTTATTCCCTTTACCCAATCCTTCAAGGGCTTCAAAGAGTCCTATTTTAATGTGGTAGCTCTTTCCGATTCTCTCCCTTGGTTTGACGAAGAATGGTTAGACGATGAGGATCTGGCAGCACGATTCGAGCTTTATTGGACGTGAAATCATTATCAAAGGCGTCCTAAAGACTATAACACTCAAGGGATAACTCTTTTCGACTTAGAAAGATTGGCATATTCCGTCCTTTTTGGATATGCTAAAGAATTTGGTATTATCAATTTAAGTCGAATTGTAGATAAATTTGGAGATGATCTCCTTCACGAGCTTAGTATGTGATTCTGGCCATGTTAATCTTTGTCATATTATTGTTTAACTTGTTTTCTAATTCTTGGTTCTTCTTGCAGTTAGCATGACGAGCTTTAGTTACGAGAAGTTTTTTCCGAAGCCGAGCTTCTTCAAAGGGGAAAGCAAGTGACGAGGTCGCCCTCAATGTTGAAACTTCGAAGAAGAGGCGACTAGATATCATGATCGGTGGCAGTTCGTCTGATGTGGACGAGGTCATGATTTCATCCTTGGCTTTTGTCCCTCAATTTACCCCCTCAGTATCTCCACCTCCTCCTAATGCTCCTCAAGTATCTCGAACTTCTGGCTCAGCTATAGTAAGCTTTGAGCTTATCTGCGTTCCAAGTTCTCTTGATGGGCTTTTTAGAAATTGTCTCTAAAATATAGGCTACTTTTCCCAGGTTTTCTTTAACTCTATAGGGACCTTCCAGATTCGCAGCGAGCTTCCCATCTCTGGCATTTTTGTTGTCGATGTCCGCTTTCCTTAGTACTAGGTTGCCATTCTGGAAAGACTGAGGTCGAACCCTTTTTATTGTATCTTGCCTATACGAGGCGCTTTGCCATCATATCTTTGTATCTGGAATTTTCCCTATTTTCATCTAATAGGTCAAGCTCTATGGTCAAAGCTTCGTTGTTTTCTTTTTCATTTCCTTGTAGTCTTTGTACCCTTCTCCAAGACAGTTCTCTGATCTCGATCGGGATCATTGCCTTGCAACCTAGGTCAGATTGAAGGGGGTTTCCTCCGTAGAGATTTGGGTACTCATTCTGTATCCCCATAAAACGAGGTGTAGTTGTTGTACCCAATTTCCCTTGGCATCGAACAACCTTTTCTTGAGGCCATCCACTATTACATTGTTAGCTACTTCAGCTTGTCCATTGGATTGAGGATGTTCAACTAAAGCGAAGCGATGCTCTATCTTATAGTCGGACATTAGCTCTTGGAATATTTTGTCAGTGAATTGTGTACCATTATCAGTCATTGTTTCAGCTGGGATACAAAATCTGCTGACAAGATTTCTCTCGAAGAATCTCTGGACTTTTTCCGAGGTTATGGTGGTGGGGGGCTCGACCTCTATCCACTTAGTGAAATAGTCCACCGCTACTATTAACCATTTAAGTTATCCTTTAGCCGCGGTGAAGGCCCTAACAGGTCCATTCTCCATTTGTAGAACGACCAAGGTGCGGTGATGGTTTGTAGCTCTTTTGGGGATCATGATGAATGCGTGCATGTTTTTGACATTATCTCATTTCTTGACATGCTCCTTAGCATCTGTTTCCATGGTGGGCTAGTAGTATCCTGCTCTGAGTGCCTTCCGAGCTAGTGATTTTCCTCTCATATGGTGTCCATTGATGCCCTCATGGATCTCGATCAAGACATAATCTACCTCGCTTGTGTCAAGGCATTTGAGCATGGGCATATAAAACCCCTTCTTGTACAATTGCCCTTCCACTATAGTATAACAGACTGAGTTTCTCACTAGCTTCTTGGCTTCTAGAGCCTCGTCGAGAAAGATTCCCTTTTCGAGGTAAGCCATTAGGGTCTTCTCTAATCTTGATTCTCGGTTATTAGCATTATGCATGTCGGCTCCGGGATATTCTGTTGCACCACGATTCTGTGGTTTCCCAGGCTCTTAGTACTGGCGAGTTTTGACAAAATGTCCGCCCTGCTGTTCTCATTCCTCGGTATATACTAGACTATAACTTCTTCAAACTCAGCTAGCAACTCCTTTACTTGTTGGAGGTATTTCATCATAAAGGGACCCTTAGCTTGGTATTTCCCCTCTACTTGCGAAGTTACGAGCTGCGAGTCACTAAGTATCTTTATTCTTTTAGCACTGTGCTCCTTCGCCTGTAATATTCCTGCTATGAAAGCTGCATATTCAGCCTAGTTGTTTGAGATCGAAAATTCGAGGTCCAGTGAATGTTCCACAGATACCCCGTCTGGACTCTCAATTATTACCCCGGCTTCGCTTCTTTTCGAGTTTGAGGATTCGTCGACATAAATCGTCCAAAGATCCTTTTCCTGTAGATTCTCCTTGATAGGGGTAAGCTCTAGTATGAACTCAGCTAATGCCAGTCAATCATCCTACCCGCTAGATCTGGCTTATGTAATATTTGTCTGATGGGCTGGTTGGTTCGTACGACCACTGGATGCCCTTGAAAGTAAGGTTGAAGCCTTCTAGCCATTGCAAGTAGAAGAAACACCACCTTTTCGAGCTTTTGGTATCTAAGCTCAGGTCCTTGCAGCGTCCGTCCTACAAAATATATTGGTTGTTGTCCCTTATCCGTCTCCATTAGTAGGGCGGCATTGATTGCCTCTTCCTCCACTGAGAGATATAAAATTAATGTCTCTCCGGGTTCAGGTTTTGACAATACTAATGGGGTAGCGAGGCATTTCTTTATTTCTTCGAATGCCATTTTGCAGTCCTCTCCCCATCCAAATTCACCCTCCTCTTTCAGGAGTTTAAATAAGGGTAGGGATCTTTCAGCCGACTTTGCTAAAAACCTTGTCAGGCGGCTAATCGACCTGTCAATTGTTGAATCTCTCTTTTATTCTGGGGTTCTTTCATTTCTAGGACGGCTTTGCACTTGTCAGGGTTAACTTCGATTCCCCTGTTAGTAAGCATGAAGCCCGGAAATTTTCCATCTAGCACCCTGAAAGCACACTTGGTCGGGTTCAACCTGATACGTCGAGCTCTCAGTTGTTCGAAAGTTTCCTTCAGGTCGGCCACATGTCTTTCAGCATGAATTGATTTGACTATATATGAGAAAAATATTTCTCAAGTTGCTTGAGATATATTTTATCTCCGGCCAACCCAAAACCATGTCATTTTGTTTATTTAGTTCCTTATATTTATTGACTCACCTTTGAATGTTATGATTTCATTTTTCTCTCTTTTTCTTTATCACCATTGATCCATGTTTGTACGATTATGGTTTAGTGGCTGGAGATAAAGTTATCTCAAGCAACTTGAGAAACGGTAAGCTATATATACATATACATACATATATATATATATATATATGTATATATATTTCTTTTATAGCAAAAAAATTATTTGTATCGTACTCACATAAAAATGTGTGGGTCTCATTATAAAAAGAAGAGAAATAATATGTGAGTGTGGGAAAAATAATTTTTCTGCATATATATATGGGTTATATTTATCTCATTCAACATGAGATAACTCATCTTCCTACACACATAACAAAGATGAGTCTCATTTTTATTTTTTTCTCTCTAATCATTTATGGGTCACTTTATTTTATTTCAGTAACATAAGATAACTTATCTAGATGAAATTTCGCTATATATATTCTTTGCAACCAGGTGGAATAACATGGGCAGGTCATATTGGCACCATTCCCAAGGACCTTGAAAGTAAAAATCATATTAAGGGTGAGGTGAAGATGTGTAGTCATTCTGGATGTAACGAAGTTTTGGGTAATGCCACTATCAATAAGGATGTGCACAATCTTGTACACATAAATTTTCTACTTATAAGCGGCAAACGGTAAAGAAGATATTGATAACGAAGATTCAAGGCGATAAACTTAAACCGATAAGATAAAATAAACTTCTTAAATCTTATATAGTGGCAGGGTAAAAGACACTTCCTAAATCTAATAATTCAAACATGCGGAGCAATGCAAAGTTAGATGAGCCTTAAATGAGTTGGGTTTTTAAGTTGTGTAATTTTTATTTTTTTTTGGAATCTACCTTAAGTTGTGTAATTTTGAAGATGTATGGGTGACCTAGTAATACGTTTGGGCCATGGGAAACTTCCTAAATCTAATAATTCAAACATACGGAGCAATGCAAAGTTAGATGAGCCTTTAATGAGTTGGGTTTTAAGTTGTGTAATTTTGAAGATGCAATAGTATGGGTGACCTAGTAATACGTTTGGGCCTGGGCTGTGTGCTAGCTGTGGTTTGGTCTACGACACTTTCAAGGAAAAATAAAAACCAACCTTTTTTGTTTTTTTGGAATCTACCAGCATTCGAACAAGGACCCTTATGGTGTTTCTTTAATACAACCAACCTATTGTTTTGTATTCAATGTTCAATCATGCCTAATATGTGAAGTATCAAATGTCATTTCAAGTGGTAATCTGACCATTACCATGTCTTCGGATAATAATTCTCGTAGTTTTCAGTACACAATAACCACGTGTCGATGGTTCGTATAATCCAGTTACAGACGGGGTGATGATAGTAACAAAAATCCCTTTCGGTTCAATGATATATGGGGAAAGTAATATAACTTAATACATTATGAACTAAAGTTTATTGGATTATTCGTATGTAATACAAAAAGGTAAATTACAGTGAGCATTGAAAAGTAAATATCATACTCATATAACATATATGAGTATATATATTCACTAGCCCTGGTCTTCTACAAGTGGGATACCGGGAATACAAAAAGCACAAGCTAGAAGAAAATGAAGAGAAAGTGGTCCTAATGCATGTTTTTGTACTTGGTTTCATTTGAGCTACACGAGAGAGTCAAAAAGGTCTTCAATTCATGTAAGGTACTATAGTGAAAGGGGTTCGGATGGATTTTGCTCATATCAAAGAGTGGCTTTGGACTCTGATTAATAGACCTTTGGGAAAATCAACAAAAGGGTATGCAATAGGTTGATCGGAATCGACCAGTTCCCATTGGTAGTTGAGGATGAGATGGTGGATGAAAACAGCCATTTCAAGTTTTGCTAATTCTGAACCCGCACACAGTCTTGGTCCTCCCCCGAATGGCATGAAGTTATTGTTTGTGTTTGAGCAACTTCCACTTTTACTATTGCCCTGCACCTCCAATATCAATATCAAAGGAAAGATAATATAATCAAAATATTTATACTAATTAATACCGTGCAAAACAACTTAACAATGATGAGAAGAAAAAATAAGTATTGAAGTGTCCATTTCTAATGAATGCCCGATGGTTCATTATGAACATAAGCTACATAACAGGTAACAGAATACCGTGTTGCACGGACTCTAAAATTTGCTTCATTATCGGATATATGGTCAACGTTCGGACACGATTTTTTTTAAAAAAAAAAAAATATTAAGTAAAAAATAAAAAAATATCTATAAATCTATTTTTTTCTGTTATAAAATTTGACATAAAATTAACAAGTACGAAAAATTATTATTTTTTACATTTATGTTATAAAATTTGAATATTTAATTGGTTATATGACTAGTGTTATATGTATTAAATATAAATTATATTATATATATTAAAAATATTATTTAATATCAAAACATGTCAAAAAATGCAAATTTTTAAAATTAACGTGTCAGAATAAGAATAATTACTTAAAGTAATTAAGAGTATAAAGTGTTAATACTTCGATTCGTACAATTTTATTATTTTTCATTAAAGGTTATTTTTCTATTGCTATGTTGGCTGAATTTTAGAAGGCTTGACCTCTATGAACATTAATATGGCTAGTTTGAGTCTGGTTTATATGGAGGATTAATTTGTAGTTAAATGTTTTATTTAGTTCAGTGATACTTATGGGCTTCCATTAGGCTTTGACATCGAAAAGTTGACAGTGAAAAAGGACATCAAGGCCCAACAATTTTTTATTGGGCCATAAGAATGGAACAATTTTTCATTTCACATCTTTAAATTGCGGAATACAAAATTAATTGTTAATATTATAATAAAATAAAGTGAAATGTGATATTTATAAACTTTTTGCTTACAAACTCTTACAAATCATACTATATCTTACTGATAAGACACTCTTGAGTGAAATCTTACCTTTAAGACGTAAGACATAGTATAATTTGTAAGTTTAAAAAAAAAGTTTGTAAATATAATTCTTCTTTAAAATAAATACATACTATGATAAATTATGAAACTATAACAAATTTATTTTTAATTTTTTATTAATAATTATGAATAAAATCCTTTAATATTTTTTTTTGTATAACCTGGAGGTATGTCCATTCAACCTCCTCCGATTACCTTGCTCTCGAGGTACGATCCTGTAGGCTGGCCCCTCATTGGAACAGCAGATGCATTGAACTTTGTTATCGGAAGAAAGATGAGACTAATCTCCCAATCGAGGAGGAAAACACCTCCTCCCAAAAAATTTACTTGAGACAGGATTTGAACTCCCGACTCTTCGGTTAAAATCCTTTAATATTGGCTTTAGGACTAGTCGACCTACATGTTCGACTATTTACTCTAATACAAGTTCACATGTTTTGTTTTTTATTTGTTTTAATAAAAGTAATAAATAAACCTGGGGTAAGGAGCAGTCGTTGGAAAAGACCAGATTGAGAAAAGGAAAAGCACAAATGCACGTGCATGTGAGAGCCCCACATCCGCACGGGCATTTAATGATGTGGAACCACAGGACCCTACCCACACGTGCACAAAAAGAGCCATGATCATCTTGTGGGACCTGTAATGTTCACAAGATCCTTCTCCGCCGATCATGACACTTCATCTGTAACTCTATCGCTGGTAATGGTAATGGTAATGCTAATTATGACTCATAGGCTAATAGCTACCCAGACCCAAGGCTTAGCAACTATATAAAGAAGTTTAATTTTTTAATAATAATATAATAAATGCATAAGCGAGTGATAGTATAAAAAATATTAATTCGCAGTATGAGTCAAAATTATACTTCATGAAAATAAAGAATATAGTATCTCACAAATTTATAATCAATACTCACTTTTTATGAAATAGTACAAAAAACTTTTAGTCAATAACTTATTTTTGTACTATAAGAAATATAATGTATATTTTATAAGATCTGACTCCGTCAGAATAATCTAGCTACGAGGACTAAGTCAACAACAATGATCAACGGATCAAGTATTTTATTTTTATTTTTTTTAATCTTTGTCAAAGCCGTACGGCATGCTTATCTCATGTGGGTCTCTGATTCTGAAGCGCCGAACGTAGTGTCTTCTTGTATACTAGAGAGGAGAAAAACTACAAGTCACTGGTAGCATTTATTCATATTTTTTTTAATATTTCTTATTAAATTCTAAAATAATTTCTTGTTTAATAAGAGGAAATATCAAACTCAATGCTCCCATGTATTAAAGTTTTTTTCACTAAAAAGGAAGATATCCAAGCTATAGGAGGATCTAAGACATACATATACACGATATAATATTATAATAATATATTATATTTATATTATTATAGTAATCTTATATGTTTTATGGAAAAAATATTTATGCACGTATAAAATTATTTTTAATAAGCTCAAAATGACATCATTTTGGGTTATAAGATTAAAAAATTATAATGATAAAGACTAATATAACCACGCAATATATTATAATTACAAAAACACCTTGATTTTTGTCTCAAAATGACGTCGTTTTGAACTCACTCGAGATAACTTTATCTTCGGTGACGGGAGAAATCTTTTACCATGTTTTATAGATAAAAAATTTAAGGAATGGAGACAAGTGAGGAAGTGATTGCATGTGGGAATCCACAGCAAGCACCAATTAAATTCAAGTGCTTGAGGATGGGGACCTCTGCTTAGTGCTTATTAATCTTTTTATCCCTTGGCTTTAGAAAAGAAGCAAAAAAAGAAGAAGGGATGGATACTAATAATGTAAGGCGTGCAATCTATAGTTATAAGTAGAACTGACCTGCCATCTCCATGGATTGAAGTGTTGAGGTTGGTCAAAAAGTGCAGGATCCAAATGAACCGCTGAAATCACTGGAAGGACTTTCCACCCACATGGAATGTCATAACCTTTCATACACAAACACACATTTTCAATTCTCAAAAGGCCTTGGATTTCCCTTTTGTTATAACACCTAAACCAACCTTTCCTCTTTTCTTTTTTTCTTTCCACAAAAGAGTTCATTGTGATCTTTCAACCAAAAATTATATAAAATAATTCTCCTACTTACCTTTGTACCGAACATCTTTGAGAGCCTTCCTATGAAGGAACCTCACAACATTTCCCAGCCGAAGTGTTTCGTTCACAACCTTCACAAAGAAAAAAATAATTTAATATTAATGCATGTGTGTTGTAATTTGTAGACACGTTAATGAGAGCTTCATCCCATATATTATTTTTTTAATGCTAACTTTTAATATGAAATAATTATTAAATTATAGAACGAAAAGGAATGTGCACAAACCCCATTTTAATTATCATATTCGCATGTGACTTACACAGTTAGTAAATTCCATTCTTTTGTAATCATCCCAAGTCAATTCAACCTCCCCTGCTTGCTTCTTCAATTTGACTATTTCTCCATGTTCTTCCTATTATTTTCCACCAAAAAAACGAAAAAATAAATAAATTAGGAGTAAAGTTTCTCTATTAAAGTTTCCTACTATTTTGCACGTATTGAATAAATCTTTGGTGCTACTGTTGCACCAAGATTCAGTGCATCTCATTAATGGGAGCATAACACATCATTGGAGAGAGAAAACATTTGGCCGAAAAAAAAAAATTACTAACGTGTGATATTTTTATTGGTAGGATGTACTGAATATTGGTGCAATAGTAGCGCAAAGATTTATTCGTGCTACTTGCTTACCCTTAATTGTTGTATAGCTCGAGGACAACTAGGTAAGAAGTAAATAGCTAGAGCTATGGCTACAGATGAAGTTTCATGGCCAGCAAAAAGCAAGCTCAGAATCAAGTCAAGAATTTGCTCGGTTGAAAGATTTGAATGCATCAAAACCCAGTTTAGAAGATCATCTTCCTCCAAACATTCCTTTCCCTCTTGGTTTCTCTTGACTCTTTCTTCCATTTTCCTCTCTATGAACTTCAGTATAGTGGACCTAGACTGTAAAACATAGTAATAGAATTGTCACAAGACAATAATATTGAAATTCAGTATCACTAATTAGAAAAAGAAAAAAAAAAGATGGGGTTCTCTTAATCATTAATTATTCATTGATTATAATTACCTTTAATGCTTTCCAGTATGCAGTTCCAGGAAAATTCAAAGGAGCAGAAACCACACCCTTCATGAAAGAGATATACTCTTTCTTTAATTGTTCTGTCTCTAGATTCCCTGGATCCAAGCTCATGATATGTTTCGCCATCAAATTGAAGGTGAACTGAGATTTAATCGAAGTAACTTTTAGTTAATTCTTGTGCTATTCTTTTTTGTTTTTTACAAGAATAATCAAATTAGACAAGAAAACCAAGTTACCTTCTTTGCTTCATCTTGAGCTGAGAATGTACTATTTTCCTTCCAAGAGCTTAGAACTATAAGGGTATGCTTCTCAACCTCTTTCAATAGATGTGTTCGAAGCCTAGCATAGCTGAGAAAGTTCAGTGATATATTCCTCATGTCCCTATGCATGTCCCCTACTAAGACCAACATAGACCATTTTCCAAGTATTCCCCCAATGCTTCTAGGATAGCTGCATTCAAATAACTTTCCTTCGTTTTGCAATATGAACCTATTAAGCCCTGCATCTGCTGACACTATAGCTGGTTCACCAAACAAATGTGACTTGTAAATTGTACCATACCTGCAGATATTGGACAAGTTTGAGTCTTATATTTTTTTATTTTGTAATTAGTGGTTGTAATTTTGAGGGTGATGTTGATTTTTACCTTGCTATGTGATTTTCCATAAAGTCTCCTATTGTAGTAGCAGAATAAGGCTTCAAATACCCAAGAGTTTCTCCAAGAAAGGGCCATCCCATTTTGCCAGGGGGAAGATTAAGCCTTGGTTTCTTTCTTTTGATGAGAATGAAAATTACAATAAGAGCAAGAATGGAAGAAAGAAAACAGAAAGTCAGGTGTGAGTCAGACATGGAGCTGTTCTTTTTGTTCTCTCTTCTGATGTTGCTCTCTCTATCTCTCTCTCTCTAGCACAAAAAATAAAATAAAAATGAAACTTGCATGTAGAGTTTGCTACAAGATATGAAAAAGGGTTTTACATTTGATGAAAAGGAGCTTCCATTTTGTGGAGTAGCAAAATCACTAAAGTAGGTGTGTGTCAATGGAATCAGACCTAATGAAAGTGTGAAGCCAATAGGCTGCTTTTATAAGCTTCTCTTCTGTCTTTAAGCATAAAAGAAACAGCGGAAAGTAGCAAAGAAATTGGCTTTACACTTTGGAAAACAAGCTTTTTATTACAAATGAAAATTTTAATTTATGCTTAAATTATTGGGAAGGAGATGTTTATAATTTTTTTACAAATTATATTAACCGGTTTTTAAAGAACCGGTTCATGACACTGCTTTTTTTGGTGAAAACGGTTTCCGATACACTTTTCAAACCAAACCAAATTAGTTTTTATAACTTTATTTTTTAAATTTCTAAATTTTTTTCTTTTCAAAAGAGGGTATGGTTCCGACCGGTTTCGATATATTATAATTTGTAAACAAAAAATTTTTGGACCGAAATATAATCTTCCCCTAACCGAATCACTTAAACCAAGGTTATATTTATAAATTTTTTTCGTTTACAACCTCTTATAATTATATCTTAATTGTTGATTTTCGTTAATTTAATAATTATAATTCATTGGATCACATTTATTAGTTAATTATTAATAAATTATACACAAGTTAAATTTTTTTTTCACAACCTCTTACAAATATCTTAACTGTTAATTTATAGTTATCTAATAATTGTAAAATCACATTTATTAGTTAATTATTAATTTTTAATAAATTATAACTGTTAAATTTATGGAAATCGACGGCTAAGATGCAATTATGAGTAAAAAAAATAGAATAAAATGTGTGTCATTTTAAAGGATGTAAAGTTGTGTCATTTTAAGAGAGATAAAGAGATAAAAAAAAGGAGGTGAGAGAGTTGACAAAAAAATAAAGATATGGGTCCCCACCTCTTTAATATGTGTGTAAGGATATAAATTATGTCATTCATAAAAACATAAAAACCCAAAAAATATTGTTAGTATAACTTTAACATTAAATTATCACTCATTTTAAAATTTTAAAACTCACTCCGGCTAAAGTTTGTACAGTTCAATATTAATACTTTCGGTAAAACCCACTCCCGCTAAAGTTGGAAATAACAGAGCATTAAAGAACTCTCTTTCTTTTGTTTTGTTTTTGGCCCTTCCCCTGTTCTGATCTTCGTAGAGAGGCTGAAGCCATGCAAAGATTAATGAATACTTTGTCTTTTCCTTTTTGTTCCTTCACATCCTTTGTTATTATTAATTTATTATTATTAGTTTATGACATCACTTTTTTGAAAAATTTGTTATTAAATTACTCTCAAAATATATTACATGTCATCTTATTAGTTCCTTAAAGGTTTTGGTCACGAAAATAATCTCTCAAAAGATAAAAAAAATCATCACCACATGAAAGACTTTAGTAGTGAAAGGATAAAATTAATAAATATTTTATTATTATTATTATTATTATTATTGAGAATGGCAGCTTTGATAGCGTATCGGAAAAGTCTGACATTGAGTCATTGTCTAATATATTCCCAGTCAAATCTGTCGTTAATTGTAAGTTGTACATAAATTATTGATTAAATTAGTTTCAACGAATGATTAATTAGACGCGTATCCTAAAACATTCTACGTACCAACACTGCCGATTAACATTGCCATCATTCATTTAATCATTTTATTATTATTATTATTATTATTATTATTATTTTACAGTTTGGTGAATGAAAACACTTTACCTGAAAAAGGTGACATGGGCTAGCTTAACATATATATATATATATATATATATAAATTATTGGTTAGTATATTTCTGATTGTACGCTAAAGCATTTTAATCTAGTTTAGAATTATCTTTTTTAATGATTTTAAGGAAGCATCTGTAATATTGGTTAGTATATTTTAGGATACTTACTTAATTTATTTATGAGTTGGTCCAAATTCGAATACAAATAATCAAACAAGAAGTTGGTCCAAATTTGAATACAAGAAGTAAAAAATGTATGCTAAGAAAATATTGTTGTGCTTTTGGGATTTTTAAGAACTAAATCGTCAACCTAGTGAAATGATTTACACGGTACAGTTAGTTTCTCAATCTTTATTTTGGAAATTATTAACTAACTCCAATTATGTTCTGGATTTTGGCATCGATAGTTTAAGACTCCCAAAACAACAAAAATTAAAATATTATAATGAAAAAGACTATTATAACCCTGAAATAAATTATAATTATAAAAATATCTTGATTTACTCATCAAAATGACGTCGTTTTGAGCTCACTGTATATAATTTATCTACATTAACTGTAGAAAAAGTGAACCCATAGTTTAATTGCATAAATGAAGTAATTATGCACTGATATATATATATATATATATATATATATATATATATATATATATATATATATATACATGGGGATGGTTCTTTTAACTCCAGAATAAGACTTTTAAGTCTTACTCCTCATCTTAGTCGTTATATATATATATATATATATATATATATATATATATATATATATATATATATATATATATATTAATTAATCAATTAATATAACTTCTTAAACTATAACCGTTGAATACTTTAATCAGAAATCATGACTGGTCATACTTAGTGTAATTTGCAAAAAAAAATTGTAAACGTCTTACTTGGAGTCAAATGATATATCTCTCTCTTCTATATATATATATATATATATATATATATATATATATATATATATATATATATATATATGGGTTTATCATCTATCATTTAACATGACACAAAAAAGTTTCTTACACTCACAACATTTTGTGGGGCCCGCAACAAAAAAACAAAAACAAAAAATCTGGCACGCAAAACGAATCTATATAACCAATGAACACTCACATTACTAAAAAATTAGAGCCCTATATATATATATATATATATATATATATATATATATATATATATATATATATATATATATGGTCAAGAATTTTTTTAAATAAACAAAAAAAAACTTGCGTTGTTATTTAGAAGTTCCCTTCTTATTATTTTTTAAGCTTTTGCTATGTTGTGTTTTAAGAAAAATTATTAAAGAATAAAAGTAGCGAGTATTATATGAAAAGTTAAAACTTTTTTTTTTTTTGATAACAAAAAAGTTAAAACTTTTATTTCATAACGTGTTAGACACTTGAATGTGTTGCTTTTCATTTAATACTCGCTCATTTTTATTCCTTTCACCGATGTTGATAGGAGATTTTTTATTTTTATTTTTTCATTTCTTAAGAGCATGCCCTTGTTAACAAATAAATTTTATAGCCTAATTCTAAATAATTAGGATATATAGTTAAGTTCCATCTTCGTTAAATCAACCTTTGATTGTATTTTAATAAAATATATTATTCATTGTAACATCATAATTAACGTGCAAACGCAACCCCACTTGCAGAAGTGATTTTCAAAAAGACATTCTCTTTATTCAAAGGTCAAAGGCTTATGCTTGTGGTCAACATAACTCTTTTATTTATTCTAAATTGTTGTCAATTTATCCATGATCATATGAATTTGCTTCAAGGTCTCTTGTACTAGTAATTTTCACCCTATAAGCTATCCCCTTCCTCTCAGACCAGCATACTGGGAACGTACACTTTCTCTCATAAAGTGTCTTAAGTGGGACCAATGCTTGAGTGAAAATTATTACACACACAACATTTTGTGGGTAAAATAAAAAATTTCTGGCACGCACAACAAATCTCTATAACATAACACAATCACTTTTCCTATAACATAACTCTTATAAAACCCAAATTATTATTGTGGGTAAATTATACCAAAGATAAGTATCTACCCCTAACCACTTCCATATTCTAGCACACGACTCTAAGCATGTATTCTAAGGTCTAAATGGATCTCTCACTTGACTAACAATTAGAGGGTGATAGGTTGTATTGAGTCTTAACTTAGTCCTAAGGATTTGTTGTAGAGTTTCCAAAAATCAAAGATGAATCTGGGTCCCAATTTGACACAATGCTAGTGGGTATCCCATGTAATCTAACTATTTTTGCACATATAATTGTGTTAACATTTCAATTGAGTAGTTGGCTTTTACTCGAAGAAAATGACATGACTTGGTTGACTTATCTACCATTACTTATAAGTCACCATACTCTACTTGACTTTTAGGCAAGCCCATTACCAAATTCATAGACACGTTATCTCATTTTCACTCTATAATATCCAAAGGTTGGAGTAGCCATGAGGGTTTCTAATGTTGAATCTTTATTTTTAACAAGGCATAGAGAAACATATGTAATAATATCCCTCTATATCCCCGGCCACCAAAATATCTATTTGTTTCAAGTCTCGATACATCTTAATGGAACCCGGGTGTATGGTTTACTTCCCGTTATAAGCTTCCTCCAATATTTTTTTCATCAACTATTTCTTTTTTTTGTAGTAGTGTTCTTTCTTGACACCAAACCATTCCATTTTTATCCTTTATAAACTTTTTTCTAGCTTTCTAGTATTCTCAAATAGTTCCTCTTGCCGAGCTTTCCTAATTCTTTTCATTAAACCATTACTTACCTTCATTTTACTCGAATTTTGATTAGGTGGCAACACAATCACCTATAATCTCATTTCTATAAACTTATATAGTAATTTTATCTCTTTAACCATCAATTGTGACACATGTAAGGACTTCCTACTTAAGGCATTTTTAACTACGTTTTCCTTGCTTGGGCGATATTTAAATTTAAAATCACAGTCTTTAAGGAATTTGTTGCGACTTCGGCAAATGCACCGGTCGTACAAGTAATAAAGTGATAAAATAGAGTTATCAATCCAACGAGGATTTATTTATCAAGCAATAATTTATTTATGCGATTAAAGTTGGATCGATCTTGGAAATGGATTTGTTGAGAATATTGATTTAATTGTAAAAATAATATATTTTTAATTCTTATTATTAAGAAATCAAGAATAGAAATCAAGAATGAAAAATGCAAGAAATATTTTAACCTTTAATTAAAGACGAGTGTTGCTAGGGATTCGACTTCCCCAATATTTTCCTAACGAGTCTAATCTTTCATGCAATTAATATTCAAGATCAATTATTGACAATTCTTTCTAATTTAACTGAATCCTCAATCTCTTGGTGGTTTTAGTTCTTTACTCTATTCCAAGGCTCTAATCCCTTAGGGCCTTTTTCTAAAGCAAGCTATAAGGTCAATAATTAGGCGTCATAGAATTTATAAGACTATTCCTAGAACATACAAACTCCAGCAATTAATCGAACGGAATTAATAAAGCAATATTCCTATTGACATGCAAGATTCTAATGCCCATTCAAGATTGGCCAAATCATAAATAAGACTAGGAATTTAAAATAGATTAATTCCATAATTGAAACATGAAAAATAATTATAAGAAGGATTAAACAGCATTCAGGAACCCATTGGTTCCATCTCGCCCTAACTACATAAAAGAACTAGCCTAACATGTTTAAGAAAACAAGAACAGTAGATAAAAGAAAAAGATAATTCATGATAAAACCAAGTTAAAGATGATCCACGGTGAAGCTTTGATTTGTTATTCTTCCTTCTCCTTTCCAAGAGCTCACCTTTGCTTCCTCTTCAGGTCTCTGGCCATGTGAATCCCGAATGAATGGAACGAGCCCTAACGTGCGTTTTTATAGAAATAAAAATGGCCTTTTTAATTTGGACCAGGCTCACTGAGGAATAATTTTGATTAATTCTTTATTTTTCTTGATCTTTATCCTTTGCAACTGCCTTTACCCTTCAGAACTCATAATTTATCCCTTTAAACCCAAAATAATATGCAAGAGATCAGAATTACATCTAGATGTTAAAATCTTAATATCTTACATTTATTAATTAACACTATTTTAATTATAATAATCTTTATTTAAGCTAATTTTACTCTTAAAAACATAGTGTTTATGCCACTCATCGGAATTCCACCCGCCGTTGTGTAACATCCCGTCCCAGGCATTGACGAGGGCGGGGAGTGATCATCGGTGCGAAAGGGCATGGATAAGGAGCCGCTCCTAGCAGGCTTCCAGCGACGTGGGTGCATGAATGAATCGAATCGACACCTAAAAGAGAGGGATTCCAAAGATTGTGCTGGTATAGGATGGTACAGTTGGGAACAACTTGTACTACCTATACTAACAAGATGCATCTACATTTCGGTAGCCCATAACGGAAGAACTCCATAGTTAAGCATGCTTGACTTGGAGCGATTATGAGATGGGTGACCTTCTAGGAAGTTTTCCCATGAAGTGTGCGAGTGAGGACAAAGCACGCTGAAAAGTCTTGTGTTAGTATGTGGGGACAGTCGTTGATCCTTGCAAGTTGCCAGGCGTCACACTCTGGCTCATATTTGATTCTTCTTGATCAAATAGATACCTAAGCCTCTTATAGTCACTAAATACCTTAAACTTGGCTCCATATAAATAACATCTCCAAATTTTAAGAGTAAACTTTATATCAACTAATACCAAATCATATGTTGGGTAGTTTTCTTCATGATATCTAAATGCATAAGCTGCCACGTTTTAGTCTTGCATCAACCAACATCATAAACTTCTCTTGGATGCATCATTATACACCTTGAAATTTCTCATTGGGTCAAAAATCACTAACACAGATGTAGTGGTCAACTTATTCATTAGGTTTTGAAAAATGTATTCACATTCTTGTGTCCAAATAAAAGAGATTTATTTCTAGTAAATCAAGTTAAGGGTGATACTAGTTTTGAGAATCCTTTGATGAATCTTTGATAATATCTTGTTAGTTCTAGGAAACCTCTAATCTTAGAGATAACCTTAAGCCTTCCCCAATGTATTACAAACTCAATCTTGATAAGATTAATTTACATTCCTTTATCTAAAATTAGACAGGCATAATAATTTCATCTCCTTAATCCAAAACTAATATTCTTTTAGTTTATCATACAATTATTTTCCAACTTGTAAAACTACTTTTGAGTGCTCTATGTGGTTATTCTCACTCTTTGAACATACTAAGATATACAAGTAAGGTCTAATGATTTGTACATATAATCCATCAACATTGAAGGAGCATTTGTAAGTCCAAAGAGCATCACTAGATACTCATAATGTATGTATCTAGCCTTAAAGATTGTCTTAGGAATGTCTTGTGACAAGATCCTAGATTGATGGTGGTCTGACCTTAAATTTATCTTTGAAAATGCAGTGACTCCTCTCAATTGGTATAGGAAATCATCTAACCTAGGCAAGGGATATTTGATCTTGATGATTGCTTTGTTTAGTCGTCTATAATCTAAACGGTGTCTAAAATTTTTGTCCTTCTTTTTTACTAATAGTATAGGTGCTCCCTGATGTCATACACTAGGTCGGATGAACTGTTTAGATAGAAGCTCTTTGATCTGGTTCTTCAGTTCACTAAGTTCTATAAGGGACATCCTATAAGGTGCTATAGATTTAGGACTTACCCCAGGTATTAGGTCATTAAAGAACCCAATTCTTGTTTTAAGGTAGACTAAGAAACTCTTCTGCAAAGAAATATGTTATTTGTTTACTACAAAGATTCTTGCTATATTAGGCGTTGCCTTTGAGTCTTTGTGTCCAAGGAGATTGTAGCCTTGAGAATCTTCCAACAAGAATTTCCTGGGTTAAGCAGTTGAGAGGTATAAAGATCCACAAGGACTCTTGGAATTTACTATAAGTGTGACTCTTTTGTTTCCATAATTAAGGATCACGTGATTGACAGAAAGTTAATCCATGTCGAAAATCACATCTATTTCAAACCTAGGTAGGCATACCAAATCTATTTTAAATAACATGTTGTCAAGTGGCAGGGAGAATTTCTCACAAACTTGGGTTGTGCTTACTTTTTCCTCTATTAGAAGGAATACAATTAGGTTATAGGGTACAAAAGATATAGAGATGAAAGAATTAGTGGAACTGGAATCATACCTTTAACCAAGTTTGGAGCATAGGTCAATTTCTGGTTACTAACAGTGAAGACTCTTCCTCTAAACGATGGTTTGGTATCTCAACTTTTTAGCACTCTTAGTGGACATTGGCGAACCATATGACCTGACATACCATAATCATAGAAAATTATTTTTCTTGCCAGACATTTGTCAGTATGTCATACACTTCAAACATATGAGAAATACGTGACTTGGTTATATATGTTTCCCTTTATCGTCATTCTTACTAATTCTACTTCACAGGCTTTGAGTTGGAAATGGTTTGCATCTTAGTGTACCACCATCCCTATTTTTTCATCTATATTTATATTTGGACATATCATCTTCTCGCATACTTTCTTCAATATCTCATCATTGATTGGTTATTATCACAAAGTCTTTGATCTTGTGACCTACCATCGTACTCTTCAAATTCAACTATATCCTCTATAAATTTTGGTGCTAGCTAAAACTCACTTGGTTGATGTTATATGTAAAAAATAGTATTTAGATAATTCTTCAAATTTATCTACATATATTAACCTATCAACATATTTCCTTGCTTAAGTTCACGAAATTTGATTTGTTTTTCTCTTTGGAACTTTGGGGAAAATACTTGGCTAGAAAGGAACTCTGAAATACTTCCCATGTAGCTTCGATTTCACGATTTAGGAAATTCCTTCCTATTGTAGGAACATTTGGATTTATGTGGAAGCGATTTAGGAACTAGTACATTGGTATGCTTACTGAATCATCATTGCTTCACAATTACCTCTTGGTGCACAGATCTCGTGTAGAATCTTCCCTTGTATGATTCTTCTTCACGAACTGCTCACCTCAGCACCGCAGCACGAACAACCTCCTTGAAGCTGGACTATGATAGATCTTCCAGACTATGTCTCAAGGGGAAATGGAAAATGTGTGGGAACTCTCTCACTTTTAGGGAGATGACCTTACCTCAGCCTCTGCAATCACCAAGTAAAGACTGGAGAGTCTGATGACTATAAGTGTAGGATATATATGGGTTCTAAGAAACCCTAGCCCTAAGCAGAATGGGCTTTAGGTTTCTTAGGCTCTTATTACACACTAGACCCTATTGGACTTTAGTGAAAGAGAAAAACCCAACAATCTCTCACTTGCTCTTGAGTATAAACTTGAGCCCAAAGCCCAAGTCCATGTATCCCACTAGTCGTTATCAACTAAAATTGTCTCATCCCTTATCTTGAGCTAGCTTGGGGATCTATCATATGTTATTAATCAAGGCTCTTGATAATCAACGAATGATTATTTAATTCGGTGTTATTCCACTAAGAACCCGAACTTGAACTCCAAGATTAATAACACTTATAACACGAAGATACATCGCCCCTTTGTAGAATGTCTATAATTGATTGGCAAGTTTTCTGTAATTCAATCAATTATTTATTCCCTTGACTATGATAGTTTCTCTAATGGATTACATGCATTGGCCAGTGTCTTCAATATCCAAGTACCGAAACATATCAGGGGGACATATCCTACAAGTTCCATGTTATTTATCTCATAAATACCGATAATCAAATAATCTCACTCCCAAAATACTGAGTTATTGACCGTCAATAGATCGAACCTCACCCGTTGGTAAATCAAAGAATGAAAACTATTTGATTACCTATTTATAATAAACCCAGGATTAAGAGCAATTACATAACTATAGTTAACTGGAGATTTTCTACCTTATGACAGAAAAACAACCTTAATCAAATCTCTCTTTGATCCTTTCAATGTGAATGTTAATTCACACTAATATTTTACAACGATTCGGACAAAATTATTTCATAAAATATTGCTGCCTAAATAAAGTGCCCAACTTTATTTAATAGTTGTGAATCTATTCATCAATTGTGAGAACCTATGATCATTTCCTCCATGAACGTATCCATATGATCATATACTCCACAAATGATTCGAACTTGATGTTTTTAAATAGTGCGCAAAATAAATAAATAATACCTCATTTGTAAAATTCAGAAAATGATTATATTATTTCATTGTCTTACTCCAAGAGCACAATGAACCCAATATCTTCCACTCGCTTAATGCAAGTCTGAGATCCTCCTAAGACCCAAAGAAGTAATATGTCTCTTGAACACACATTCAGGCAAACTCTTAGTAACTGGGTCTGTAAGATCCACCTCTAATGCTATCTAATTTTAGTGAAAAACTCATAGCTCGAGGTTGATTTCTTGAGTCAATGTCCACTTGAAATAACTGAATTTGTGAAAACTCAATTTTTCAAGACTCCCACTAGAATATACCAGCATATAATCTCTCGTTCTCAAAAATACTTGAGTACATGCTTAACAATAATCTAGTGTTCCTCTAGGTCCAAAATAATACCATCTCACTACTCCCACTGCGTGGCAGGTGTCTGGTTTAAGGCCCAACATGGTATGCATGAGACTACCTTTTGCCAAAGCATAAGGTATCCAACTCATGCATTCTTCCTTCTCAGGAGTCTTCGGTTACTCCTTAGGAAGATGAATTCCACACCTGAGAGTTATAATTCTTCTCTTAGAATTCTTATGTTGAATTTTGGCAAGAGTTTTGTCAATGTAAGTAGCTTAAGGTAATGCCAACAACTTATTCTTCCTGTCTCATAAGAGTTTTATACCAAGAATATAATTGGCTTCCCTAGTACTTCCATACCAAAACACTAACTTAGCCAACTCTTTATGCTTGATATTACCTCCACATTGCTTCCAATGAGCATATCATCTACATAAAGTACCAGAAAAGCTACTGTATTTTGTTGGATCCTTTACATACAAATACACATCATTCATCAAGGTTCTCCCAAAATCAAAATTTTGATAACTTGATCAAAACTGATGTTCCAAGACCTGGATGCTTTCTTAAGTCTATGAAATAGACTTTCACAACTTGCATACCATGTGTTCCTGCCCATTTGTTATAAACTATTTTGCTTGTTGTATGTAGATATCCTGACATCCAACTCTCAGAATGAAATCTCATAATTGAGACTTATTGCAGTAACTAAGAGAATTTGGATAGACTCAAATATGGCGTCTGGCGAAAAATGATACTGAATGATACTAAATTAATCTCATATTTTCTCACAATGATTCTTTATGCTTTCGCTGATTCAATTAACCCTAGAGTACTCCTCAAAAAGTATAAGGCTCGATCTGTTGGGCTTTTCCTCCTTCAATGTACAAGGCTTGATGTTCATGAAACTTGGGGCTCAAGTTTGTCAAGGAACTTAGGGCTCAAGTAACCCTAAACTTTCTTCCTCCCTATATAAGCATTAATTTTGGGATAGAGGTAAGGTGGACTTGAGAGATTTTTAGGATTTTGTGAGAAAAGCTTAAAGCTTTGATTTTTTGAGCACCTTTAGAGGGAAGTTAGAAGAGTAAGACCTCTCTAAGGAAGTTTGAGTGAATACCATCATTGTTGGTGAGGTTTGAGAGTACCACCATTTGTTGGTGAAGTTTGATCTTTTGTAACCCATCATTTACATAGTGAAAGTTTGATTTTAGACTATCATCCCGTGGGTTTTTACTTCTTCATGTTGGAGAAGATTTTTCCATGTTAAAATCTACTTATGTTATTCTCTGTCTCCCCCCTCTATGTTTTTTTTTTTCGCTGCGCTAGCCGACTTGATGATACATGTCAATCTCTGATTGAGAACCGAGCTACTAACTACCGTAAAAGCTTTTTAGCCAAATTTGAGGGAACCAAACTCGGTTTCTAAATTTACTCATTTGGCCACTGCTGCTAATCTTGCGCTGTTTTCACCTCCCATATGCAGAGTATCATTCTGATTGGCACGATCATCCCCGATTTTCTAATTAATTTGTTGGGTGGCTGGAGCATGCTTTTTTTTGTTTTGTTAGATGAGCATGCTCTTTAAGAGCGTCTATTGTCCGGAAAAATGCATCAATCACGGGTCTAGAGACTAGACATCAATCCACACATATATTGCACAATAACAAAAAAAAAAAAAAAAAAATCCTTGTGGAAGCGTAATAACATTTTAATCATATGGAATATTTATCATTATTGCATTTTCATACACTAAACATTGACATTTTGCAAAGGAATTCATGATTTCTGAACATCAATTAATTTATCAATATAAATTTATTAACAAATTGAATTCAAAATGTTTTTTTATTGATGCTTGATCATGAAATTCGACAACATTTTTGTACTCAGCGGGATATATAATTTAGCAATGACAAGCAGAAAACGAAAAGGACGCGAAAGAGAACACAAAACAAGCCCACTCGTGCGGGTGGGCAACATAGCCAATCATTCTGTCACGACCCCGTAATGGGTGTGACTGTGTGAATGATAAGACGTGTGCGAATCATAAATTTATTGCGCACCACAATTAATAGTGTTGTACTCCTTCAATCTTCATCATTTATATATGTGCCTACTACAGTGCCGCGTAGGCCTTGTTCCTTCTGCATCGCCATTTAGTTAGAATTTGGATTTTGCTCCAAAACCGCCACAAAAGCCAACTCAAAAATCATCAATCACACCCTGGTTTCAAGATCCCAAAAAAGATATTTTGACGGTCATGAATTAAAAAAAAAAAAAAACGTTTATGTTATTAAATTTGTTGAAAGGTGAAAATTCAACATAAGAAACTTGCTAGATTATTGCAATTCCTGAAAAATACTACCTAAAATCTTCATGGGAAGATGATATGATATGAATTGTTTGCTTACTAATATTTACTACTCGTTTTCTTATTGTATCCAAGATACAGCTTTTTGGTTAAGAATGAGACGAAATTGTTGTTTGTAGTATCCGTTATCCATTTTCCTTTTAATTATTTAAAAAGTAAGTTTGGATTGATTGATTTTAATTAATTAATTTTTATTTTATTTTTAATATGTTTTTGATATATATTTTTAGTATTTTTTTTAATAAAATACTAACCAATACTCCTTTCATCAAATCCTCTATCTCCATTGATGTAGTTTGTTATCATATGCATTATGTGTGATCTATGACCTCAAGTAAACACGATTATATTATGAAAAAATGTCTTATTTTTTTATTTAAAATAATTTATATAAAAAATAAGAAAATTGCTAAATACTCTTAATTTCAAGAAAATATAATTTCATTTTATATTATCCTCCTACTCTACTAATATTTTCTCATTGTATTTAGTTGAAATCTTAGAAGGCAAAGATAAATTAAAACACAAAATAATTCAAATCAAACTAAAACTTCGAAAGTGATATTTTAAAAATATATGAAGTATTTCAATATTTTTTTTTTGAATAAATTCAAAGGTATCCTCCAGCAATAACCGAAGACTAATCCCCATCGAGTACCGTCGGACCCTTTCGGGGTGGCTCTCCCAAATTCTTTTTTTCCATTCTCGAGGCTCGAAGTATTTCAATATTAAAACATACCAAGTAATTTAATAAAAACTGATACTTACAATTACGTATATGACTAACTAATAAAGAATTATTAGCATAAATCAAATCATGACTCTGTAATCAACGTACAAGTGAAAGATTAGTTATTCATTGTCAATTAAATGTAGGTTACTAGAACTCTGTTTTATGCTTAATTAGAAAGGATCTTGTACGAGTATTATAAAATTCATATTAAATTTAAAATAAATTAATTAAAAAAATTAAGAGAAAAATATTTAAAACTATAAAAATATGAATAAGTGATTCAACTAGAATAAGAAAAAGCAATAAAAAATATTTATATTTACATTAGTTTAACATATAAGAATAAATTTGGTAGTTTAAGATTTTAGTTACATTTTCTTAGAGTTTATGCTTATGAAAAATATATGCATAATTAATTAAAAAAATTAAATCTAAAGTAAAAAAATTAAGTTAATTAAGAATACATGTCACTCTATTTTTTCTTTTTTTGATAACCGGTCCTAATTACCTGTTTGAGGGAAATCAGATTCCCCTGATATCCCCATAGGTTCGAGTCTTCGAGCTGCCTGTGAGATTAATCCGGAGTTTAGGGTCGTGGTTTGGAATTACGGTATTTCTTGCCCCTTCACAATGTGGCATTTAATGGGACTCGAACCGTAATTCTTATCCTCGAGAAGAATTTCAATCCCAGACCATCATTAATTCAGTGGGCTGGACTAATCAAAATCATACAATTAATGAGGAGAGAGGAGAAATAATTTTTTTTTTTTGTCAAATGTCACCTTCTAAGGGTAAGGACCACATGCGACCTGTAACACCAAATTTTTTCCCCTTATCCTCACCTTATTCAATCTCCTTACAACCAACTGAACTACCCCACTCAGTACATATGTCACTCTTTAATAAAGAGTAACTTTGAAAAATTAAATTACTCTAAAAAAGTACACTATCTCAATATATGAATAGATTAATGATTTAGGATTTCAATTACACATTTTAGAATTAAAAAGAAAAAAATTGAAGGAACTATCTCTGTCACAACAATAAAAACTTGGTCGGATTTAATTTAGGAAAAAAATATTTGTTTTTTAAAATGACACAACTTATATCATTTCACTCTCACAAAGATATAGGATGCATACTTTTTTTTATCCACTTTTTTCTTTTATGATTTATCGGTTTCTCTCACTTAAAAAAACATGATTTTATATTTTTTAAAATGACACATATTTTTTCCCTTAATTTATACAAACATAACATTCATTGTAATATCAACTTTGAAAAAAAGAAAACGAAAGAGCAGAAGGAGACAGGGGTACGTGTGAAACCACGTGTGTGTGTACGGATAAAAGGGCTGTTCAAGTTAATTGTTGTCCGTGACATTTATATTCCATTTGCAGGGAAAGGACCAAAGCGCATGCCATGACGATACTGTGTACGGTTTTGTTAAGTTGCATGATCTAGTCCTAATTGTAACTTGTAGAACAACATCCATATAGTCCAGTTGAGAGGGATTCTACCATAATAATGCAAAATGATAAAACTTTATTGGATTCATTCAAAATCTAAATTTATTAAAGATTATGTGCACTCAAGATGTGTATGAGAAAAATGAGCGACTTGCGCATAAACTAAGTGCGCATGATACATACATGACGAACATTGCAAGTTACATGCGAATTGATGCGCCACGTGCCATGTGACAAGCATATATTTGTCCATACACAAGTCTGCACGGCTCCTCTACAACCACATACACTAGATTTTAATTAATCCGATAAAAAATTTCTCATTTTATATCAAGTGTTTTATAAGAGCTATATGGTAGGAAAAATGATTGTTATATTATAGAGATTCGTTTTGCGTGCCGGAATTTTTTTTTTGCTGCGGAAAGTTGTGTGTGTAGGAACATGTCAATAATATATGATAAACCCTTATATCAAATATAAGCGTCAAACAGTCCGATAAAGTAATATGTCAATATTCACCGGTGTTTATCAAGTTTTTTACCTAAATGCCGCGCGAATAGTGTTATTTCTCAATCTGCCACGGGGACAAGTTCGTTACCCGGTGTAGTGAACTCGGTTTGCTGACGTGTCACATTTCTAGTGGACACCAAGTTCGCTATCCAATGTAGCGAACTTCATACCTTTTTTTTTTACTTATTATCCAAGTAAAAAAAAAAAAAAGGTACGAAGTTTGCTACATTAGGTGACGAACTTGGTTAAAATGGTGTCCACTAGAAATGTGACACGTCAGCAAACCGAATTCGTTACACATATAACGAACTTTCCCCATAACCAGATTGAGAAATAACACTTATTCGCGTGGTATCAAAAAGTTACATTTTGTTCGGTGTTCCACATTCACTGCTATGTTACTCGTCAAATTAAATGTTTTTTTTTTGAAGTTTTATTGGGTCATTATTTGAAGCATAAAATATTGTAATTCTGATAGTCTTGATAACACTTGAGAGTCCTATTGAATGCGGAAACCAAAACAAGACAGACTGATAGAGATAGAGGAAGAAATAGTTTGGGTTAGGGAGTACATTGCAGAAGGCTACAGTAATAGCTGTTTGACTTGAATACTGTGTAGTGTAGAGTGTTATAATGAATCAAGATTCTCTGTACTTTATATTTAAAACTGCAGGGATTATGGGGGGATCCACACTAGACAGAAAATATAGAAAACATGTTTCTGACTGTGGCATCTGCAATATATAAGAAGAGCTTTTAACTCCAATAATGTTATGGTCCACACACTGCACTGGACAAGTACACAGCTAAGCAGTCCCAACCAACTACCGGCCTTTTATGTCTTTGACACAAACGAGGTGTTTGTGCTGACACAAGAAGGGCCTCAGTAATATTCAATTGAAAGGAAGAAAACAAAAACAAACAAATTAAGCTTCAAAGTTCAACGTTCAAAGTTCAAAGAGCAGGTGGTGTTTTAATGGGAACAAAGGAGTTCATGTGCATGTGTGTGTTGTAGTGTTGAAGACAAGAAGAAAATGAAAGGGTCCCCAAAAAGACCCATCATGTTTTGAGTTGAGCAAACCAAGAGGGGGACCTCAATCATTGCTCACGCGCAGGTGTGGCTCAAAACGTGGCTGCATCATGCTCCATGTAGTCTCAGGCATACATTGTCAGCTATAATCATATAGCCCTTCCACGGGCACTGCTTTCTAAGTTACAATCTTTGACCACTTCCAGTCATTACATGCATCCACCGAGTCCTAATATCTTTGAACACAACAATTCTATAGTATACCCACCCCCAAAGTGCTAGGGAAAAAAAAAAAACCTATAGTTAATTATTGAATGGTTAATTTAATTATATTAGTTTAGTAAATGGTTAGTTCTTTCTTTGTAGATAGTTAGTCATAAGTAAATAAGTAATTATCTCACTCAACAAATTATATTAAATAAAATAATGTATCGATCCCTATCTATCCCTTGGTCTAGGGTCGAGTCAATGCGACGTCTCAGGGTAAATTATGTTTTGCCGGCTAACTAATTAAATTTGGTTGAATTGCTAATCATTCGGACATTTTATTTGTAAAATTTTGGTTTGATTATTACTATCTTGTAATGATTTGTTTTTACCTTACAGTATATATAAGTACTATTGTAAACGTTGGTTAAGATTTGTGATATGTTAGATATTGTGACCATAATTAATTAAGCTTGTATTTAGCATTAACAATATTGTAAAATCAGAAGAAAAGAAAAACTTTATTTCAACCAATGGTCTGTTTTTTTTTTATAGCCAACAGGGCCAGAGCCCCAAAAACAAAAATAAACAAAACCAAAACAGAAAACAGAAGCTACTGGATCACCAGAGCTTGCGGTCTTCCCACTCCAGTAAGATCAGCCATATAAATAACATGAACGTCAGGGGGTGGTTCTTCACAAAAAAGATATTGCACAGCCTCATAATGCTTCAAGATAAAATTTGCCATCCAATTCGCACAAGCATTTCCTTCCCTGAACGTGTGATTGAAACTAATCGATCAATTTTTCTGAATCCATGCTCGTATCCGAAAAATCAGCTGACTCTCACGAGCTGTTGTACCCTGGGAGGTGAGCATAGTGATATCACAAGTTGAATCACTTTCAATTATAACATTACGGTGACCAGAATTCCAAGTTAATTCAGCCCGCGAAGCACACCCACAACTCTGCTCTAAAAGAACTACAAATTCTAAGTCTATAAACAAATCCACCCAACCATCTCCTTTGAGAATCTCTCATAACCCCAGCACAAGCAGCTATGCCAGGAGCATAACCATCTGTTAAACCTTACAATACATGAATGTTTTTAAAAATATCAATATGTCTATGATTTCCCAAATGACCTTAAACGCTTAACCAAAATTATTGTATTGTGTATGAAATTAATATTATTATAAACATATACATATATACAAACATGCATTCATACATAAATGCATACTTATATATATATATATATATATATATGGGGTAGGATCATTTTATACCAGTATAAGTTACATTCTTAATCTTTTCCGTTAATCTCACTTATCTCTAAGGGCTCAAATTTTTTTTTTTTTTGTGAAATAAATTTTTTAGTAATGTGAGCCGTTAGATACAAGTGGACCAATGATCAAAAATTGAGTGTAAGATTTCTATCTCTTACACCGGTGTTTTAATATAGTGCCCATATATATATATATATATATATATATATATATATATATATATATATATATATATATATATATATGGGAAAATATTTCTCAAGCAGTTTGAGATAAGTTTATCTCCGGCTAATCCGAAACTACGTCGTGTTATTTTTTTATTTACTTATATTAATTGATTCACCTTTGAATGGTTATGATTCTTTTTTTTCTCTCCCTTTCTTTATCACCATTGATTCATCTTTGTACGGTTATGATTTAGTACCCGAAGATAAATTTATCTTAAGCAGCTTGAGAAACGATAAACCCTATATATATATATATATATATATATATATATATATATATATATATATAAGTTGGCCTATAAATGTAAATAAACTTTTTAAAAGTTTAAATCTTACCTATATAATCAAATAAATATTTCTTACTTAATGTAAAGAATATTTGATATTTATAATTTTTTATTAGAGGTATCTTACGTGTTATTTTATATTTATTATGCTTATTATAAATATTTTTATGTCAAATACTTATTAGGAATACAATCCGTGTTTTAAAACCCCATCCCACCCCCGGTTGACCCGGGTCAACCTTGACCCCCTCCCCTACGAGGGTTGGGGTCACAAGTTGGACCCTACATGCATATTGACCTCTCCGACCCCCAAAACCCCGCCGAGTTTCAGTGACTCTCGGGAGATGGGTCAAAGGGGGTCACTGCATGTTTTTTTTTAAAAAAAACAAAAATTCCATGAAACAACATTGTTTTCTTTAAAAAATAAAATAAAAATGCTTGCAAATCTAAATCTAATCATTCTCTTCTCTCCTAGTGACCTAGACATTTTCAATCTTCACCTCGCTGTCGTGAATCTTTTAGAAAAGATAAGAATTTTACTTATTCAAATGAAATCGTTACGGTCGTCGATGGAAAACAAAAACTTATTCTTATTTCCTTTAAATTTTTCTTTGTCACAGACCTTATCAAAAAAGGCAGAATACTTTAATTAGGTTGTGTAATATTGACTTGTGGTTGTAATTGGTGAATTATATTAAGTATATTTTGAATATTTGATGATTGGTAATTTATTTTTTAGTATTTTCATATAGGATATATATATATATATATATATATATATATATATATTTATATTTTTTAATATATAAAACCGGGTCAGCGTAGTGACCCCGTGACTCCCGGGTTGAACCCGTGACCCCTGACCTCGGCCGGGTCGATGGCCGGGCCGGATTTTTAAACACTGAATACAATATCAGTTCTTATGTTTAACTAGTTATTAATTAAGAATTATCATTATTATTTTTTTGGAAATAAAGGAAATAACAAAACAAAAATTGCAAATTCGCCTGACTACGGATTATTCCGGGCATATTATCAGAATATGAATGTTTGAAAACATTAACTTTAAAAAATAAAAGCCACATTATCAGATTTCAATTAATATTCAATTGAATAACCTCATAACTTTTAAGTTTATAAAGACTATTGTGTAATAGTATCATGATCGTTTCTTTCTTTTTTATAAACCACATGTATCCTTTCAAAGATGGTACTAGGGAGTATCGAAGATATACTTTCACCCCACCTGCTCAACTCTCATGGGCCAACTAAGTTACCATCATTTGGGATAGTATCATCGTTTCTAAATCATTATATGTCACTCCTCTATTTATAGAATAATATTATTAAAAAATTGTCGATCTTAGTTTTTCTCCCTTTGTCGTGCTTTATTTTTTGGGTAATACAATTAGGAAAAAGTATCTCTCCAGTCACCGGAGATAAAGTTATCATCAATAAACTCAAAATGACGTCGTTTTAGGTTATATGAATAAAAAATTATAATGATAAAGACTAATATGACCCTGTAATATATTAGAATTACAAAAACATCTTGATTTTCGTCTCAAAACGACCTCGTTTTGGGCTCACCGGAGATTTAATCTCCAGTGACTTGAGAGATCCTTTACCCACACAATTATCATGTACGTAATAGGAAAACAATGATGTTTCATGCGGAGAGAAAAAATCAGGAGAGAGAAGAGAAAATGAGGTGAGAGAAAAATTTTCTTTGGGACCCACCTATGAATGTGTCAGCAGGAAAGTGAGATTGTTTTGCTGTTACATGATAATTGTATTACCCTTATTTTTTATTCTTTAAATGGAGTTTTCAGCTTGCATGATTAGAAGCGGGTATTTCTCCTTTTTTTTCCATTTTATAACTTTAGAACAAATTTATGTAGTTCTTTTATATTTGGGATATTTTAGATAAATTTAAAGATTTTGGTTTTGAGTTTCTTATATAGGGTTTACATTTCTCCCGCTGTTGGGAAGAGAAAAGTGCCTGCATATACATATTTTGTGGAGTCCATTGTTTTATTTTAAAAAAAGATTACACATTTTCCTATGAATTAAGAAAAAAAAATTATTTCCTACAATATAAGAAGTATAAAACCTTCTTATATATCGTTGTTGTTATAGCATACATAAAACTTTTAACTTTGATTATTCAAACTATTCACATGAGCAATTATAAGGAATAGTAGATCATTTTTTTACAGGTTACAAGGAATTGAACACAACACCCTACACCACATGTACACACTCCTAACACACACACACCCCACACCACTTATTTTATTGAGATATAAGACGTGATAGTTACTATTCAAATAAAAAGCACTAGGATTAGCCTAACAGTGAGTGAGGGGTGTGGGTAGTTATGTAATAGGTTGTGTGTTCAATTCCTCAATGTATCAAAAAGAAATTACTTCAAATAGATACTATGCATGTCTCGGTGTTCATAGTAAAATATGCGTTACATCAACATAAAGGAAAGTTATAGGCTATATCTTATGAATTAATTTTACTTAAATATTGTACCTATTTTTCTCTTAATTAAAAAGTTTATTATTTCTACTTGAATTATAAATTAAATTATTTTTTAAAATGTGTTTTGGTATATAGCAAAAGAAAATTGTACTATAGTCTCCCAGCAGCTATGTACTTGTCATGATGCATAACAATTTTCAATATAGACATTGGTTATATAACCTTTTTTATATATTATCTATCAATTAGTTGATTATTCCATCAGTCCAATTCAAGCCAATATGATCATATGGGTGACAAAATTCTCCCTACCAAATTTTAACATCCAAATACTCAAGCTCGAGAATACTGATTAAGTTAAAATAACCCCTCACCTTTTGATGTACGTTGTGCTTGGTGGTTTTTTTTAACATATAACTTGTGCTTTGCCAAGTTTCTTTTAAAACTCATCACTATGGGAGATGAGTATAACTTATAACTCTCCAAAAGGAGCTGAATCAGTTCCTTGAACAAGAAGAAGCAATATGGTTTCAAAAGGCTAGATGCAAGTGGATTGAGGATGGATATCGAAATACTACCTTTTATCATACTACTATAATTACCATGAAGGCTAAAAATAAAATTCTGGAATTGGAAAATGATGAGGGGCACTTTGTGAGATAGGAAGCTAACCTTCTTAATCTTATTCTCTCCTTTTTGTGAATCTTTATTCTGAAGATTGCACTTGTAGGCCTTGGATCTCCACTAAGAACAACTAGCCAGTCTTGGAAAGCTGTGAATTTGAAGGTATGAAGAGGTGTATTTCTGATGCTGAGATTAAAAAAGCATCCTTCACTATGGGAGTCCTAAAAGCGTTTGGTCCTGATGGTTTTCCAGCTTTTTTCTTTCAAAAAGAATTGGCATGTAGTGGAAAAGTAGGTCTGTGAGTGTGTGAGAAATATTTGGAACAATCCAGAAGGTATCAAGGAGCTCAATAAAACATTTCTGATTTTGATTCCAAAGCTCAATAAAGCTGAAATTTTTTCCCAATTTAGACCCATAGGCCATAGCCTTATGCTCAGTCATCTATAAAGGCATCAACAAATTAATTGTGAGTAATCTGAAACTTTTCCTCCAAAAACTTATTTCTCCTTACCAAGTCAGTTTGGTTCACAATGGACAGATCCAGGATAACATAGTTATTGCCCAGGAGATGATTCACTCCATGAGCAGGATAAGAGGAAAAAAGGGATTTTTTGCCATTAAAATTGATTTAGAGAAGGCCTACGATCGGATTTCTTGGAGTTTCATTCATAAAGTGCTGATAGAGATCAAGCTGCCTGAGCCTATCATTGAATTTATCATGTGCTGCATCTCCACTACTGAGTTGGAAATTATATGGAATGGGGCTAAGGCAGGGTCTTTTTCTCCTAGCAGACGCCTTAGACAAGGGGATCTCACATCCCCTTACATCTTTGTTCTCTGCATGGAAAAACTTTCCTATATCATAGCTGATGCAGTGGAGAAGAGAATGGAAGCCTATGACAACGGGTAAAAAGGGTCCTACCATCTCTCACCTTCTCTTTGCTAATGGTTTGATGCTTTCTGCAGAAGCTACTACTAACCAAATTGACTCTGTTATGAATTGTTTCAATTCCTTTGGTGATGTATTAGGTCAAAAGGTTAGTCTTTTAAAATCTAACATCTTTTTTTCCAAAAATATTTCTGATGAGCTGGCTAATTCTATTGTTGAGAAAAGTGGCTTTGCTCACACGAATAATATTGGAAGATATCTCAGTTGTATGATGAAGCATGGTAGAGTTAGCAAGACCCACTATGTTGACATTGTGGATAGAGTCCATAATAGACTTAATGGCTGAAAAAAACAATGTTTATCTATGGTTGGAAGAGTCATCTTGGCTAAACCTGTCATATCTGCCATACCTATGTTCCATATGCAGAATATTCTTCTTCAAGTAGCTATATGCAATGACATTGAGAAGATCCAAAGAAGTTTCATTTGGGGAGATTCAGCCACTCATAGAAGACATCATCTGGTAGCTTGGGATCAGATTTACCTTCCAAAGGATCTAAGGGGCTTGGGGGTCATCAACCTAAGAAAACAAAATGAGGCCTTCCTTCATAAAAGTATTTGGGCTCTTATTAATGCTCCCACACAACTCTGGGCGCAAGTTATCTTTGCTAAGTGATGCTCACTAGCAAGTGTGCCGATCGCATAAGAAATACAATGAGTAAGTAGAGTATCGTCTCCACAGGGATTGTAAACCAAATACCACAATAACCAGTCCCCTTAAGTTGGAAAATTCAATTGGTTTGGAAAATAGTGAATTGATGAAAATTAAAGACAAATATTTAAAATTATGAATTTTCAATTTAATAAGAAATGGTGAAAATAAAATTGGATTTTTAAGAGAATAATAAAAGGCATTGTAGTTAAGGTACACTCACCATATGATCCCCACTTTAAACTTTGTATTGATTAACAATGTGCATTCATTTTAATAACTCAGACAAATTATCATATAAAAACAATTAATTAAATCCCAATCCCTTGCCAATCTAACCCTTTAATCCAATTGAAATTCCTAATTCCTTAGCAATCCTGCATGAAATCAAGCATTAATCCCGATAAATTAAACGATCGCAATTCATACAAGTCCATCCCTAAAGCATGCATAAGTTGTTACTTTACCCCCTTTCAGAATCAAAACCCCAATATTCCTATTGCGATCCCTAATTCCCAAATTATTATCTCCTATTTGGTTGATCAAGTCTAACAGAAATAATAAACAATACGCGGAGAGCAAAGATAAAATATATTAAAATAAACGAGCGAATATAAATCAATCCATCGTAAAAGGGTTCACATAGGGTTTGTGACCCTAACTACAATAAAAAAACTAGCCAACCATGGTCATGGTTGATCTATGAATATTCAATATCAACTAGAAATAAAAGAACGGAAGAACAAAGATGAACAAGAAGATCTCTCAGGATCTCTCTCTCTGAAGCACGACGGTTCTCTGATGATGGAATGCCTAATTCTGTCATGAATCATCCTTTTCATAGTACCCCTTTTCTTCTTCCAAAATTTCCCATGAAAAGCACGGTGATGTTATTTCCCGCAAACTGGCGATCTTAGCGCGACATCCACGCTGTGAGCGTGGATATCTCTGGCTGCTGGTGCTACTAGCGTGGATCGCACGCTTTGAGCGTGGGACGAATGTCTGGCGCTACTAGCGCGAAGTTCACGTTGTGAGCATGATTGCCTCTAGATGAAAAGTCCTTCTGGCGCTGTCAGAGCCACACCCACGCTGTGAGCGTGGATGTCTTCAGCCTGGTACTTCCAAATGTGCCTCTTTTGTCATGTTTTCTACAAAATCGGAATAAAATCAGTTGCACGATCTCTGATTGAGATTTATCAAATTAATAGTAATTCTAGCCCTTTTTATCCAAGATTAATCAAGATTTCTTTCTCATTTTGACTCAAAATCATATATATGCTAGAGGCATATCAAACAATTCCCATATTTGAACGTTGTTGTCCTCAGCAATGTAATAGATTAAAGTTAAAAGCAAGGATTAACTCTGTGAAGAACAACATGGAACATGAATATCTTAAGAGATCAGACTGCTATGCATGTATAACTCCTTATTAAAAACTTCAAACAATGCTTTTCAGTTGTATCAAGAATTCAGATCATAACTTGAATATTCCTCACTAGATAAAATATACTCTCATCACTCTAGTGTTTGAGGGGTTCACACTCAATCCATCAGTGTAGCAGTAATTTCATAAGCTTGAACATATTCTCAAGTTCCTAAGATTGAGGAACCCATTTGACATACATAGACTGATCAAAAGGTCTTTGATAGGTCATAACTTGGCTTGGTTTGGGGGTAAGAATCTTTTGGACAAAGGCTGATTAAGTTGAGATGATGATTAAGTTGAGATACTGAAATACTGAAACCTTGACAATACTTTCTTCTCAGTATTTAATTCTGCCATTTTTCATCGATTCAAGATTCTTTTTTCCCCTTTCCACTACATTTTCCTTTCTTTCCTCTTTTGAGTTGCATTTTGCATTTTTTTAGACCATTCTTCTTTTCCATTTACTTAACTTTTTCTTCTGAGAAGTACGTTGATTATTTTTCTTTGGATCAACATTTCAATCTCTCTCAAGGTGTGTCAATGGAAACATGGTTAAGTAACTTTCATCATGTTTTTGAACAAATTGGTCTTAGGCTCAAAAGGGCTAACAATGGAAGTTCTTTCTAGGTAGGCTGTTTGGCTCTAAGTTAACGGAATAAACATGTCTTTATCATGACAGTAATGCATGCAAGCCAGAGAAACAGTTCAAGTTCTAGAAAATTACTACAGTGAGGCCTCTCTGCAATAAATATTTCTGTTTAGGCTCAATCCTCACAGTTGTAATTCAGGCTATAGTCTAATTTCAAGATTTCACCTCAAGCACTATCCAAAAATTATTCACCAAGGAAGTTATACAAACGAGCAATCATCACTCTTAGATTATTCAAAAATTACTGCTCTACATATATCATGCTTCTTATGATTCAAACTATTTAATCACTAAGTAAGCTTTGTAAAATCTAGGAACGCTTGTCAGGAATTCACTAAAAAAAATTGAATTAAAAATAGCAAAATAATAAAAAAAATGAAAGGTTAAGATGTCTCCCCTTTTAACATAAATTTTTTTTGTTAGACGTCTCTGTTGTGCAATTCCGCGGTTAGCAGTTATCGCATATAGTATGCGCCCAATTCCCAAATTTAGAATATTGATGTCCTCGGCAACAAACTAAACTAGTTAAGTGAAGCTAATTCTGCACAGGTGAAATGCTCAGACACTTGTTAAACATCAGTCAGAAGAAGGTTCATCCTATGTCCTCATTTAATTTTATTTATTTATTTTTTGTAAAAATAAAATAAATTCTAAATTGGGTTGCCTCCCAATGAGCGCTTGTTTAACGTCACGAGCCTGACGGTTACCTCTTTTCAAGTGTTGTTTTCTCTGAGAGATAGAACCTCAGTGTCTCTCCTCACAGGTTCTCCTTGATAAAACTTGAGTCTAGCTCCATTGACTTTGAAAGGTCTATCATCATCTAAAGGAGATATCTTAACTGATCCATAAGGAAATACTTTCTTCACCACAAATGGACCACCCCACCTAGACTTAAGCTTGCCCGGAAACAATCTCAGGCGAGAATTGTACAGTAACACTTGTTGTCCTGGCTCAAATTCCTTTGGGCTGATCTTTCTATCATGCCATTTCTCGGTCTTTTCTTTACAAACTCAGGCACTTTCATATGCAATCTTTTCTGAAGAACTTTTGTTGGTTCAAACATTCCCAACTTTGATGTGCATGATTATTACCTAGTTTATGTAGATTTACCAATCTATTATGATAATTAAATTCATGATGATTATCCAACTTACGACGACAATTCAGTTTATAATGATTATACAATCTGCTATGATAATCCAGTATATGATGATCATTCAAGTTATGATAAATCTGATAGAGAATCGGATGATGAAGATGTAATAGAGAAAGAATTATCATTTGAGTTTATACTTAAAGAGATTGATATCAGTGAAGATGAAGCAGAATTGAGGATGAAACTCTTCCTAGCAAGGAAGAATGATGAACTTATAATTGTCTCATTGCACATGGCTCAACCATTGATTCTAGAAGTTTGGAGTCAAGCAGTATTATGGCCCAATAAATATGGCGTAATAAATATGGCCCGCATGTTCAAAGAAGCAACAATTTGACATATAACAAATTATGATCAAATCAAAATCCAAAAGAAGTAGCATATATGATTGTGATTTATTTGGCAAAGGAAAAACAACAAATTTGGCATGATGTGAAATCTAAGATTTAAAAGTGTTTTGAATGATTTAATTATAATTAATTAATTATTTTTTGAAGGTAGTTATCATTATATTTAATTTTTGAATTAATTTATAATTAGTTTATAAAAGGGTGCATAAGACCCCTATTGTAAGAGTTGAATTTCGATAATATAATTGAGAAGTGAATGGTTACTCTTTTTGAATCCTAACTTTTTTTTTTTTTTTTGGTACAGAAATCCTAACTTTCTGTTTAGCAACTATTCTACGTGCTTTCGGCATCAACTCTTATCTAGCCCTCTTATCCTATTTATTCCTATCATATTAAGAACCTTAAAAATCATTAAGTTACTCTTTTATTTTTTTTGCATTTTTATTAATAATCGATTTACAGTATTGTTATAAAAAATAATACTCTCCATAATATAAATAGCTAATAGTATAATTAACTTATTTTCAAATAATATCACATTTAATAATTATTTGTGTTATTACTTGACTCTAAGTAATTATACTATATAAAAAGTATAGAGTATATATTACCTTTTATCAAAATATTATTACACATGCATGCTTTTTCAATTAGTTTTGTGAAGATTACGAAAAGACAATAATAAAACTAAAAACTAATTAATACTTTATTAGTTTTCAAAATAAAAAATGAACTGAACAATAATAATATTTTGATTCAACAGCTTGGTACGATTAGAATAAAATTGCGTGGCATGTTCAAAATTGATTTTAGTATTTGTGCAAGCTATGAAATTTTTAAAAATTAAACAAAATCAAGATTAAAAAAATCATCTTTCATATTGTCGATTTGAGAAATAAGTCAAAAGGGAGAGTGAGAATATTTCATAAATTATTATAGACTATCCGTCCTTTGAACAGTTACTTTAAAACGGTTCATTTGTTTATTAAAAAAAAATTTCATTTTTCCTCATATTACAAAATTTTTTACAAAAATAAAATAATTATGTACTACGAGTAGTACGTAATTATAAAAAATATGTAAAAAAAAATTAATATCCGTAATACATAGTTATTTTTTTTTACAAAATTTTATAATTATGTACCACCTATGCTACATAATTATTTTTTTGTTACATGATTTCCTATAACATTTGAATTCTTTTTACCTACTTTACAATATTAAAAAAATTCAAAGTAATTATCTTAATATTATTATTAATAATAATAATAGCCGTGGAAACTCTCCAAAGTCAACATCCTTCATTGTGACTTAGGGCCCAATGATCCCCTAAGTGGCGTTTGGTACCGAGCTTTTTTTAAAAAACATGGGAAGACTCACTTAGGATTTATGAAATGTCATGTTTGGTACAAAAAAATTAAAAATATTCAGGATATATTTGTTTCCCGAATTTCGTTCTCCTCTGCAAATTTTCGTATGGACGCCATCAAAACATTATCAAAGATTCGTTGGAATTTTTCATCACCCTAAGAAGTAACAAATCAACAGCGAAATTGAGGACCAAATTAACTCTCACTTTTGTGAAGAAGCTCAGTACAACATAGCATAAAGCACAATACATTAGCTCCCTCCCCCTTCAAGGCACTGCATTTGTGTATTGAAATAAGAGCTATTCTGTTAAGTAATAACTACAGCCCCATCTGTTATTGAAGGAACTGTTGGTTTAAACTTTATTTAATTAAAGAAAATAGAAAATGAAGAGTTTTTTTTAGTGAAGGGATGTGTCCTTAGGAATTTGTTAGTGGACATTAATAAGTTTAGAGTTTCTATGATGTAGTCATTATTATGTTTATATTTCCTAAGTTGGTCATTAGTATTCTTAATCATTTGCTAATGCTTTTAAATAGCACCATGTAAACCATTGTAATTTGGCTTGGCATATACAGTAATAGAAAGAGGTATATTCAGGAAGAATTTGTGTGTTCTGCGTTTTGAGAGAGAAACACCATTAGAGGACCTGTGAATTACAAATTGGTATCAGAGCTTGAGCCAATGGAAAATATGAGTAATAGTTTGCCAGTGCCCCGCCTGACAAAGGTGAACTATGAAAATTGGAGCATCCAAATGAAGGCCCTCCTACGAGCTTATGACAGTTGGGGGTTGGTGCAAAATGGGTTCGTAGAACCTGATACAACGGAAGGATATTCAGTAAATCAACTCAAGCAATTGAGTGCGATGAGATCAAAGGATGCAGCGGCACTATTTATGATGTTTCAAGCCGTTGAAGGAAGCGGTGGTCTTCAAAAGATTGGAGGTGCGACGACGGCAAAGGAAGCTTGGGATATATTGGAGACGACTTACAAAGGCGCAGACCGTGTGAAGCAGGTCCGACTTCAAACTCTAAGAGGAGAGTTAGAGGGGATGAAGATGAAGGAAACCGAAGGAGTGTCGGACTTCATCACCCGAGTTCAGACCGTGGTGAACCAGTTGAAACGAAATGGAGAGGTGTTAACTGACTCCAGAGTCGTTGAAAAAATTCTGAGGTCATTGACAGACGACTTCGAGAACGTGGTATGTGCAATTGAAGAGTCTAAGGACTTGGCTACGCTCTCTGTTGAAGAGCTAGCAGGTTCTCTTGAGGCGCATGAACAGCGCAAGAAAAAGAAGAAGGAAGAAACACTGGAGCAAGCACTTCAGTCAAAAGCAAATATCAAGGATGAAAAGGCACTCTACTCTCAGAATGTCCGAGGTAGAGGTCGTGGACGAGGTGGACGTGGAAATGGCCGAGGAGGTCGTGGCCGAGGTCAGGAAGTGAAACATGAAGAAAGAGCTGAGACGAGTCAGCAAAATTGGAGAGGTAGAGGACGTGGTCGAGGTGGAAGAGGCCGATGGACAAACCAATCAAACGTGGAATGTTACAAATGTGGGAAGTATGGACATTATTCAAGAGATTGCAACTCGGACAAGTGTTATAACTGTGGCCGAGTTGGGCATTTCGCTAAGGATTGCCGTGATGAAAGAAGAGTTGACGAGGCTTCAAACCTCACTGCAGAAGGAGAAATAAAAGATGGAGTTCTGATGTTACCACATGGTGAAACTAGCTCGAAGGTTGAGTCGGAGTGGTACCTGGATACTGGTGCCAGTAATCACATGTGTGGTTACAAACATTTGTTCAAGGAGTTGAGAACGGTGGAAGCTGGACATGTCTCTTTTGGAGACGCGTCCAAAATTGATGTGAAAGGCCGAGGTACGATCTGTTTCTTGCAAAGAGATGGAAGAATTGGTACAATTCGGGACGTGTATTACGTGTCTGAGCTCAAAAGCAATATTCTGAGCATTGGTCAATTGATGGAGAAAGGCTACTCGGTTCTAATGACAGACCGAGTTCTGCTGTTAAAAGACAAACAAGGGCGTCTGATAGCCCGAGTTCAGATGGAGAAAAATAGAATGTACAAGCTGAGTCTGAGGAGCATGGAGGTCGGTTGTCTGCAAGCCAAGGTGGAGGATAGAATGTCGCTGTGGCATCAACGGTTTGGACACCTTCATTATGGTGGTCTGACCGAGATGATGAAGAAGAACATGGTGGTGGGACTGCCAAAGATTAACTCTGAAAGAAAATTTTGTGAGGACTGCGTATTGGGAAAACATGCGAGGAGTCCATTCCAAAGGATGGCGAGATACCGAGCTAGGCAGCCTCTGGAATTAATTCATACCGACCTGTGTGGACCAATTACTCCAGGGTCATTCAGTGGTAAGAAATATTTTGTCACGTTTATTGATGATTTTAGTCGAAAGACTTGGGTGTATTTTTTGAAAGAAAAATCCGAGGTGCTAGATGCATTTAGGAGCTTTAAAGTGATGATAGAAAATGGTACTGGGAGGTACATCAAGTCGGTCCGTTCAGACCGAGGTGGGGAGTACGTGTCAACAGCTTTCAAGAAGTACTGTGAAGAACATGGGATAAGGCGGTTCCTGACCGCACCGTACTCGCCCCAGCAGAATGGAGTAGCTGAAAGAAAGAACCGGACTATCCTGGATATGGTCCGATCCATGTTAAAGACGAAAAACATGCCAAAAGAGTTCTGGGGAGAAGCTGTACAATGTGCAGTGTATGTGCAGAACAGATGTGCACATTCAAATTTGAATGACAAGACTCCGCAAGAAGCATGGAGCGGATTGAAGCCCTCAGTGGGTCACTTTAGAGTTTTTGGGAGTGTTGCTTATGCACACATACCGGATCAGTTGAGGACAAAACTAGAAGATAAGAGTAAGAAGTTTGTGTTCATTGGTTATGATGAGAAGACGAAGGGATACAAGTTGTTGGATCCCGTTAGTAAAAAGGTGCTGGTTAGCCGAGATGTGAAAGTGAATGAAGAAGATGCTTGGGACTGGAACAGTCTATCAGGAGACAATGTGGAACCCGGAAATAGATCAATTGAGGTCAAACAACCTTCGACCTATATCCCTGCAAATCCTGAAGTTTCTGATGGTGAAGAAGAATTGAGACAACCAAGGATGAGGAGTCTACAAGATTTGTATGATTCCACCAGTGAAGCACACCTGGTATGTTTGTTAGCAGACTCTGAGGAAGTGAGTTTTGAAGAAGCAATTCGAAATGTGAAATGGCAATCAGCCATGGAAGAGGAAATTAAAGCAATAGAAAAGAACAAGACGTGGGAGTTAGCCGAGCTACCCAAAGGAAGTCGGCCCATTGGTGTGAAATGGGTGTATAAAAAGAAAGTGAATGCTAAGGGGGAGATCGAAAGATATAAAGCCCGGCTGGTGGCGAAAGGGTATAGGCAGAAGGCCGGCATTGACTATGACGAGGTGTTCGCACCCGTAGCAAGAATGGAGACTATCAGGCTGTTAATTTCTCAAGCAGCCCAGTTCGGATGGCCGATCTATCAGATGGATGTGAAGTCGGCATTCTTAAATGGAGTACTCGAAGAGGAGGTGTATCTGGAACAACCTCCGGGATTCATGAAAGCAGGACAAGAAAGAAAAGTGTTGAGACTGAAGAAAGCTTTGTATGGGTTGAAGCAGGCCCCAAGAGCTTGGAACACAAGAATTGACAATTACTTCAAAAAAGATGGACTTGAACAATGTCCGTATGAACATGCACTCTATGTGAAGAAAAAGGGAAGTAAAATTCTACTTGTTGCTCTATATGTTGATGATCTGATTTTCTTGGGTAATGATGAAGGGATGATTCAAGATTTCAAGAATAAAATGACGAAGGAGTTCGAGATGACGGATCTCGGTCTGATGAAATATTTTCTTGGTTTGGAGGTCAGACAAGACAAATCTGGGATTTTCGTTTCTCAGGAAGCCTATGCAAAAGGAATTTTAGAGAAGTTTAAAATGAGTAATTGCAACCCGGTTTCAACCCCTATGGAACCCGGTGTTAAACTTTCAAGATATGATGGAGGTGAAAAGATAGATCCGAGTGTTTATCGGAGTCTAGTTGGAAGTCTGAGATACTTGACGTGTACGAGACCGGATCTGTGTCTGAGTGTTGGAATAATAAGCCGATTTATGGAAGAGCCGAGCTATACTCATTGGAAGGCGGCAAAGAGAATTTTAAGATATGTTCAAGGGACAATCTCGCAAGGACTTCATTACTCGAAGTCGGATAAGTACAAACTGACAAGATATTCAGATAGTGATTGGTGCGGAGATGTTGATGACAGGAAGAGTACGGCTGGCTATGTGTTTTTCATGGGAAATACGGCATTTACGTGGGTGTCAAAGAAGGAACCTATTGTGACTTTATCTACTTGCGAAGCCGAGTACGTTGCTGCTTCCTGGGGTGTTTGTCATGCAATTTGGCTGAGAAATTTATTGAGCAAGTTGGAGCAAGAGCAAGTCGGTTCAACTGAAATCCGAGTTGACAACAAATCTGCGATCGAGTTAGCAAAGAACCCGGTCAACCATGAAAGAAGTAAGCATATTGATGTCAGGTTCCATTTCATCCGAGATCAAGTCAAAGAAGGAAAGGTGGAGCTCACTCATGTTGCAAGCCGAGATCAAGTTGGAGATATTTTCACAAAGCCCCTGCCAACGTTATTGTTTGAGAATTGCAAGAAGAAGATGGGAATGAAGGACGGTAGAGATATTAAAGTTTAAGGGGGAGTTTTGTTGGTTTAAACTTTATTTAATTAAAGAAAATAGAAAATGAAGAGTTTTTTTAGTGAAGGGATGTGTCCTTAGGAATTTGTTAGTGGACATTAATAAGTTTAGAGTTTCTATGATGTAGTCATTATTATGTTTAGATTTCCTAAGTTGTTCATTAGTATTCTTAATCATTTGCTAATGCTTTTAAATAGCACCATGTAAACCATTGTAATTTGGCTTGGCATATACAGTAATAGAAAGAGGTATATTCAGGAAGAATTTGTGTGTTCTGCGTTTTGAGAGAGAAACACCATTAGAGGACCTGTGAATTACAGGAACAAGCGTAGGTACTCATGCTACCATGCTTTATGCCTTACCATACATAGAAGATGCTCTAGCTGCAGATGGTGTGAAGAGTAAAGCATGGAAAACGAAAACAAAAAAAATAGGGTTTCAGGGATAAGCTCAAAGCAAAGAACGAGGTTGAATATCAGATAGAGAGGGAGGGAGAACTGAGCGAAAATGAACGCTGGAGAAAAAAAATGAATGAAAAAGTGAGGTGGGGTTATTTTTGTAAAATAACCTCACATTACTACTACTATTTCACAATCAACCAAACTCAACTCAATAAACTTAATCAAATATTCCCCCGATAAATTTGTGTAAACAAAACACATTTTTGTAACTTACCTGAGAAAAAATATTTCCCACCATATTCCAGCAAAAAAGTTGCCCGATAAAATAAAATTTCTCCTATACCAAACGCCCCCTTACATCGAAATGAAAAGAAATGAAATGATTTTACTAAAAAAAAAAGAAAAAAAAGAAAGATAGAAAAGAAAGATTACCTTTTTTTTAATTTAACTTTGCTAAGCGCCTTTGAATTATGTGAAGTTAGAAAGCTTTGCACATAACTGATAACATGATATGCTGATACGTAGACAAAGTTTCTATGATTCAGTAAAGAAAATGCTCATTATTATTTAATCACATTAAGCGATTAAAAAAAGCTAAATCTGCTCTTTTGTTTTTCAATCCCTGTAAGGCTGTAATGGCACTGGCAGAGGCATTGACTCATGTTCTCTGTGAATTGCAAAGCATGTGAATATATTCTCTATTTTTATGCTCCATGCTGTAGCTAAATGCAAATACTTTTTTTTTTTTTTTAACTTCTATTTTTCTTCCTATTTCTCAAGCTGAACTACGTTCCTTTTAGAAACTTACAAGCTGAAATAGTAAATGAATTTCCAGGACAAGCCATACGAAGCATCCCCAATCTTATTATACAATATGCAAAATTTCATTCTCTAACACTCTAACCCACTAGCCGATTAGGAAAGGACTCTAGTGTTTAAGATACAAATTTTATCTTAAAACACTAAAAGTGAGTTCAAATTCAGAAAACAGACAAACGGAATTTCCTGTCTACTACCATAGCACCATCACAAGCATGATTCACGTGTACTTGGGTTTCTTGCTTTTGTCTTGTGTATATTTAAAACTAGTGCCATGGAATAAAATATTTATTATAAGCAGCTTTTCACTTATGTGATAATGTACTTTATTACCTAGTATGTAAAAAAGAAATTTATCTTCTACAATATCATGTATGAAGTTGTAAAATTTGTACCATGCTTTTAAGTTTCAACTAATCCACTCCCTAAAGAGTATAACTGTATTATGCAGCATCTTAAACGCCTTCAAACAATTATAGGTAAAACAACACCAGGCAATTTAGATTAATTAATCAGTTCAGATTACGTAAGTTTAAAAGGAAAGTATATTCTCTCACAAATAAAAAGGAAAATATATGCAATGACGTTGCATTAAATTGGCTTTAAATCACTATAAATAGTAGCCTAATGTTATGAATATTTTCTAAACATGTTATACTTTAATTGTCACTTTGGGCCATCAATTGAAAATAAATACTAAAGCCCAATTAGCTATTGCATTCTATTTTGGCCTTATTTGCTAAATGAAACATTGTGTTTTGTGTGCTGAGTAATATAACAAAATGCTTATGCTTGGAAATCAAAAAGTGGCATATTCCAAAACAAAATCAGAATTGGGTTTTTTTGTTCGTTGAAGTTCTCTGCAGAAAGAAAATCTTAGGGTTTCTTTGAGAGCTTGAGAGGCATTTTTGAGAGTGTTAAACTGAGAATCTCATCTCGGTGATGTTGAGAGAAGTGTTCCTCTTGTCAAGACGCTCAGATTGATCGGTGCAGTTTTGAAGGAATCATCCAACAGTGAAGAAGATGGAGCATGGTGGCGTTCCTAGTTGGTAAAGACGGGTTCGCATACTTTGGGAGCTGAAGACACCTGGTTCTTGGTGTTTGCTCTGAATTTTGGTGACATCTTTCTTTTATTTGTTTTACTGTTGTTGATTTTATTGGCTGGTCATTTGTGCATTGTAATCTTGGTTAATCTTTCTCTGTTATATGCCTTGTAGATGCTGTACTGGTAGAGTTACATGTTTATTATCTTGAACTCTTTTGTATCTGTTATCTACTGTTCTGAATAAAGTGTATGCTAGAGGGCGTTTGACCCTCACTGGCCAACTTGGATGTAGGAAATTCTTTTACAAAGAATTTCTGAACCAAGTATAAAATTCTGGTGTTCTTTTTTTCTTTATGTTTTTTTCCTTCTGCAAGTTTTTTTCTGGGGTGATTCTTGGTAGCTATATACCAAGAATTGTAACAAGTGGTATCAAGAGCTTAGGTTCTTGGTTCCTTTTATCCTCTGGTCAGTTTCTGTTTCTGTTTCATGCTTGTTGTCTTTTTCCCTCTGGTTCTCGTGCTTTCTGCTGTTGGAAGCTGAAGAGGATGGGTATCACCAATGTTGAGTGGAGAAGTTTGATGGGAGGGGTGACTTTAATATATGTGGAAGATCAAGATGAAGGCTGTCTTGGTCCAACAGAAGTGTGAGGATGCTATTGGTCCTCAAAAGGATCTTCCTGATTCCCTGACACCTAAGGAACTAAAAGATTTAATGGCTCTAGCTCATAGTTTAATTGTGGTAAATCTGTCTGATAGTGTCCTTAGGCGAGTTTGTAAGATAACTAATCCTAGAGAGCTTTGGGAAAAACTTGAGGCTCTCTATCAAACCAAATCTGCCCCAAACAAGATGTTCTTGAAGGAGAAGTTTCTTTCCTTCAAGATGGATCCTTCTAAATGCTTGGAGGACAATCTTGATGAGTTTAACAAACTCACCTTAGATCTGGATAATGCTGGGGCACCTGCCTCAGATGAGGATCAAATTTTGATCCTCTTGAATTCTGTTCCAGATCCATACAGGGGTGTAAAAGATGCTATAAAATACAGCAAAGGGGGAATGGACTTAGATGAGATAACTGAAGCTTTGAGAGCAAGGGAGGTTGAAATACTCTCCCATAAAAAGTCTCATGCTGAGGGGCTGATTGTGAAGGGTAAAGGGAACAAGAAGGGAAAATCTAAAGGTAAATGGAAGGGAAACAATAATGTATCCCAACCTAACCAGAATGCTCAAGGTAATAAAAATAAAGAGCAGCCAAAAGGTAAACTTACCTGCTGGTTGTGTCATAAAGAGGGGCATATCAAGAAGAATTGCCCTGAAAATAATAAAGGAGCTGCAAAGGTAGCAACTAAAACTGAGTATGCAAATTTACTTAGTGGGTGTGAGGGTGCTGAAGTCCTTATGGTGTCTAATAAGGGCTTTGAGGCTGAATGGGTTATGGATTCAGGTTGCACTTTTCACATGACACCTAGGAAGGAGTGGCTTGCTGGTTTAAGGTTCCAAAAGGGTGGAAAGTTCCTTATGGGGAATGACCAGGTTTGTCAAATATAAGGGATTGGGGCTGTCAAGTTCCAAATGGCTGATGGCAGCCATAAAATCCTCAAAGAAGTGAGGTATGTCCCTGACTTGAGGAGAAATTTAATTTCTCTTGGTATGCTTGACTCAAGTGGGCTATTATTCAAGAGTGAGCAAGGTTCACTCACTGTTCTTAAGGGTAATGAAATTTTAATGGAAGGAAGGTTGATTAATGGCCTGTACATTTTACAGGGTCATGCTATCTCATCCGAAAGCTGTATAACAACAGCCAAGGATGATGATTCTGTTCTCTGGCATAAGAGAATGGGTCATATTAGCAAACAGGGTCTGTCTGAGTTTTTTAAACTAGGCATTATAAGTTCTAAGAAAGTAACTTTTGTTGATTTTTGTGAAAATTGTATTTTGGGAAAAACACACAAGTTACCTTTTCCTAGTTCTTCAAATTTTTCTAAATCAGTCCTTGATTACATACACTCTGATTTGTGGGGATCACCTAATGTTCCCCCTTCTCTCTCTGGTTGCCATTACTTCCTTTTGGTTGTGGATTCATATTCTAGGAGAGTATGGACCATGTTCTTGAAGCAAAAGGATCAAGCCTTTGATAGCTTCAAGAACTGGAAGACCCTTGTAGAGAATGAGACTGATAAGAAAGTCAAGGTCCTAAGGACTGATAATGGGCTTGAGTTTTGCAATAATCAATTTTTTGATTTTTGCAATGAGCATGGAATAAAGAGGCACAGAACTTGTGCTGAAACTCCCCAACAAAATGGGGTGGCTGAAAGGATGAATAGAACCATCCTAAATAAAGTCAGATGTATGCTGGCTGAATCTGGTCTTCCTAAATCCTTTTGGGCTGAGGCTATTTCTACAGCCTGCTACCTTATAAATAGGAGCCCATCCACTGTTATAGGTCTTAAAACCCCTATGGAGCTTTGGTCTAGTAAGCCACCAAGTCTAGGACACTTAAAACCATTTGGTTTTCTTGCATACATGCATGTAAAACAAGATAAGTTGAGTCCTAGAGCTGTTAAATCAGTTTTTATTGGTTATCCTTCAGGTGTTAAGGGATATAGGCTATGGCTCATAGCTGAAAGGAAGTGTGTCATAAGTAGAGATGTGATTTTCGAAGAAAACACATTTTATAAAGACATATCCAAACTTAGTGATAAAGAGCATCCTCCTAGAACTGTTGAGTTGGAGTTGGAGATGCCCAACAACACTGGGCAGCAACCTAATGTTGCTGTAAATGATCAACAGCATCAAATTGCTGAAGATCAAGAGGATGGGAATGACATTCCCATTGAGGAACATGATGTGGAAGTGGATAGAGATAATCTGGAGGATTATTTGCTATCTAGGGATAGGACTAGGAGGAATATAAGACCTCCAAGTCGTTTTGCACATGCAGATGTCATAGCATTTGCACTCCAAGTAGGAGATGTGCTGGAGTTTAATGAACCCAGCTCATACCAAGAGGCTATGAGGCTGGATTCTAAAATTCATTGGCTAAAAGCCATGAAGGAAGAGATGGAGTCTCTTGAGAAAAATAAGACTTGGGTTTTGGTGGAGCGTCCAAAGAACAAGAAAGTAATTGGATGCAAATGGATTTTTAAAAGAAAGACAGGAATCCCAGGTGTAGAAGCTGCCAGGTTTAAGGCAAGGGTTGTTGCTAAGGGTTTTTCACAAGTTGAGGGGGTTGATTACAATGAAATTTTTTCCCTATTGTGAAACATGTTTCAATTAGGCTCATTCTTTCAGTTGTTGCAATTCATGATTTAGAATTGGAACAATTGGATGTCAATACTGCTTTCTTGCATGGCAGCCTTGAAGAGCTCATATTCATGGAGCAACCCGAAGGCTTTATAAAAAAGGGGGCTGAGAAAAAAGTGTGTCTTTTGAAAAGGTCCCTTTATGGGTTAAAACAAGCCCCTAGGAGGTGTTATAAAAGATTTGATGATTTTGTTTTGTCAAAAGGTTTTAATAGGAGTAGTTTTGATCATTGTGTGTACTTTAAACAACTGCATGATGATTGTTTTATCTACTTGCTGATTTATGTTGATGACATGTTAATTGCATCTAAGGACATAAATGAAATTAATAATCTGAAATCATTGTTGAAAAAAGAATTTGAGATGAAATTTCTTGGTCCAGCCAAGAGGATACTTGGCATGGACATTACAAGGACAAGAGATGAGAGGAAATTGACTCTCTCTCAATCTGAGTATGTGAAAAAGGTCTTAAAGACCTTTGACATGTACCTGGCCAAACCTGTAAGTGTTCCCCTTGCTGGTCACTTCAAGTTGAAGGCTGTAGATGGTGAGTTAGCCTCGGATGAGGCTGCTTTTATGTGCAATATTCCATATTCTAATGTTGTTGGATTCCTAATGTATGCCATGATAGGTTCTAGGCTTGATATTGCATATGGTGTTAGTGTAGTAAGTAGATACATGGGTAAACCATCTAAGGAACATTGGAATGCTGTGAAATGGTTGCTTAGATACCTTAGTGGTTCTGTTGATTGCTGCATTCATTATACTGCTGAAAACTCAATTAATTGTGATATTACTGGTTATTGTGATTCTGACTATGCTGCTGATCTTGATAAAAGAAGGTCTCTAACTGGTTTTGTTTTTTGTGTGGGAGGAAATGTGGTGAGCTGGAAGGCAAGCTTGCAACACATTGTGGCACTCTCCACAACTGAAGCAGAGTATGTGGCTCTCACAGAAGCTGTCAAGGAGGCAATGTGGTTACATGGAATTGTCTCTGAGTTGGGTTTAGGTAAGGACCCACCTAAGGTATTTTCTGATTCTCAATCTGTCATACACTTGTCCAAAAATGGTGCATACCATGAAAGGACAAAGCATATAGATGTTAGATTGCATTTCATACGAGAAATAATTAGTAATGGTCAGGTTAGTGTGAATAAAATATCAACTGAAATTAATCCTGCAGATATCTTGACTAAGACTGTTCCTCTTAGTAAATTTAGGGAGGCTCTAAATTTGCTAAAAATAAAATCTCCCTAAATTGCATGCATAGCATAGGCCTTGGGTTAAACGCCATAAAAACTCTGGAGTGCACTTTATTCTGTTGTTTGTTTAGTAAATAGGTGGAGATTTGTTATGAATATTTTCTAAACATGTTATACTTTAATTGTCACTTTGGGCCATCAATTGAAAATAAATACTAAAGCCCAATTAGCTATTGCATTCTATTTTGGCCTTATTTGCTAAATGAAACACTGCGTTTTGTGTGCTGAGTAATATAACAAAATGCTTATGCTTGGAAATCAAAAAATGGCATATAGAATTGGGTTTTTTTGTTCGTTGAAGTTCTCTGCAGAAAGAAAATCTTAGGGTTTCTTTGAGAGCTTGAGAGGCATTTTTGAGAGTGTTAAACTGAGAATCTCATCTCGGTGATGTTGAGAGAAGTGTTCCTCTTGTCAAGACGCTCAGATTGATCGGTGCAGTTTTGAAGGAATCATCCAACAGTGAAGAAGATGGAGCATGGTGGCGTTCCTAGTTGGTAAAGACGGGTTCGCATACTTTGGGAGCTGAAGACACCTGGTTCTTGGTGTTTGCTCTGAGTTTTGGTGACATCTTTCTTTTATTTGTTTTATTGTTGTTGATTTTATTGGCTGGTCATATGTGCATTGTAATCTTGGTTAATCTTTCTCTGTTATATGCCTTGTATATGTTGTTCTGATAGAGTTACATGTTTAGGATCTTGAACTCTTTTGTATATGTTATCTACTGTTCTGAATAAAGTGTATGCTAGAGGGTGTTTGACCCTCACTGGCCAACTTGGATGTAGGAAATTCTTTTACAAAGAATTTCTGAACCAAGTATAAATTTCTGGTGTTCTTTTTTTCTTTATGTTTTTTTCCTTCTGCAAGTTTTTTTCTGGGGTGATTCTTGGTAGCTATATACCAAGAATTGTAACACCTAGCATCAGTGACCTAACAATTTTGCATCAGTCAGAAAAGGATATAAGGAATTCAGAAAAATCAAATTCATCAGGCAGTGACCGGACACATCATTTTTTTTTATTAGACAGCTATCTTGCAATTTCAAGAGATTGGAATTTTCTATTATTATTTGCTCATCAACTATCAACTGTAACTATTTACATTTGCACATTATATTGGGAAATATTTTTTATGCTCCAGAATCACCATATAATCCAGTGCTCCTCTCATAACATTATTTTTTTCTTTCCTTTTTTACTCCTGCTATTTTTTCTCTTTTTCACTTTTTCTTTTTCATTTACACTAAGGGACCACCAAAAAGACTGTGGTCCCGCACCACAATAAATAATCTCATTATATTGGTCTATATATACTAACTTAGCTGCAGAGGAGTTTTTGAAAAAATTCACTGCATAACATGGCAATTTCTCAAATGTTGAAAATCTACAAGATAATGAAGAACAAAATAAGAGAAATTTCATGCCTCTTGACTGGGCCAATATTCTTGAACATTACACGTCAAACAAGTGCATGACAATGTGTATATGGAATGTATGATGAGTACCATCTCCACCAAAAAAAGGTAGGAACTATGAAAAAGTTCTTTTTGTCCTACACGAGCACTGGGAGAACATATCCACGACAGACTAAATTAACTAAATGCCAACGCCTTGCCTGCCAGTGTACATTATGTGAGATATCACCACAACAAAATGCTCATATGGACAATGGCAATCTTCTTTCCCTCTTCCTTGTCAATGTTTGCCTAGAGGCTCTAAGGCGTAAAGGAAGATATATAGTGAAACATACAACAACCGAAAAAACCCAAAAACGTCTCAAGTAAAGGGTCATACAGGATGCGATGAAAAGCATGCAAAACACCAAGGCAAAAGAAATTGCCACAGTAACATCAGCCCTGCAAGAAGTTAAGGAAATTGTCAATCATAATGGCAAATATAATGTCCCAACACCTTCAATGCATTTTACACATTAATAAATGAGTAAAGTCCCTTTTGGGTACCTAACAAAAAACAAAGTCCCCACTTTAGTCCCTTAAAAAAAAAAAAAAAAAAAAGTCCCGAGGTCTCTAAGAAATTCAAAATGGACCCGTTTAGTTGAAATCACGATCCTCACAAATTCAAAAAAGACGCACATTAGTCCCTCAAAAGGACTAAAATGGATCCACTTTGAATTTCAAGGGACCAGGCGACTAATTTTTTTTTTTATAAAGAACTAAAATGTGGATCGTGTTTTTTGTTAGGGACCCAAAAGGCCAAAAGGGACTTTATCTTAATAAATCTGATAGAAAATGATCTCACGTCCCTACATGAATCCTAACTGGGATTGGAAATCCAAGTTTGTATTTTAAGATCAGGTCTTATTATATTAGTGTCTACAATTTATTCCTTTTATATAATACTAATGGATGGAGCCTCGTTGGTAAGGGCTACTAGATCTTGTACATTGGAACCCATAGTAATCGAACTGAAACAATTAATAGGGAACATCTTTCCCAAGTGATATCCCCTAGTTTATGCAAGAGTGAAAAGAGTGGTTTCATTGATGTGGAATAAAAAGCTTTCATGTCTTAATGCATGTACTAAATTTATTTGGAGCTATTACAGCAGGATCAATTCTTAAATAATAAAAATGAATATAATAATCACAATGATCTCTGAGAAACATCATAATTTGGATTATACACGGGCAATAATCAATATAACCGTTATCCAAAACTAATTGGGGTCGACTGTACGCAGCAACTATTTCATTGACAAATCAAATTAAAATGAAAGCAGAAGACATTGTAAGCCCAAGCCATTAGTTTTACATCCCGTTAGAACACAGGACAGCTTACCTGACTCTATGGATCCACTTTACAAACTAGCATAAATGCAAAGGATATTAATGGTTGCATCTCAATTAAATTGTTCGTGACAACTTAAAAGCATTTCTCTCCAAGATACAAGTTATTTCCAAATCCATCCAATCTAGTGATCACTTGGTCAGTTTAATGACTCCAATGCTATCTGGCACTTAGGTTGTTGTTTAATTAAGGGCATTATATGCTTCAAGATATAATGACAGCCTTCAGTGGAACAATTTGCACACATTTCCAAAAACAGAGTCATGGCAAGCTTTAAAAAAGCACTGTAATTCAGCATGTCTGAGGAGACAATGTCCTTGTATTTAATGGATTGGGGGGAAGGGAGAAAAATAAATTTTCTTAGGTTCTCCAGGTTTGTTTCTTCAAAAAAATCTCAACAACCTAAGCTCCGTTATCCCTACCCTAGTAAGGGCAAACTACGTTGATCAAGAAAAGCTGATTGCAACAGCAATTGTTAGATCGAGTTGGTTGAGCTGCGTGCTCCCCAAAACTAATCATTAAAAAAAGATAAAAGCCTTTTCAAAGCCAAGCCATTTTCCTTAAAGCTTATGCAAGACTATAAAATTGAAAGGAATATGAAAGATTTTCCGGCACACAAACAATCCTTCAGGCTAAAATTTCATTAGGTAATTGGAACCAGAACTGCAATATGAATGCCATATTTAGGAATTGTGCTATTCTGTGCCTTCCTATAATATAAAAATGCAGTCACCGCACTGAGCTGATTTACTATCCATAAAATTCACAAAAGGCATATCTTTTTTTCAGTTATTCATTTTCCCGAGATTCAACACAGCTTATGCCCAAACTGTTATGCACCCTCAATTAACTAAATCTAAAAGCACAAGATGACTATAAAAATTTCTATACTATTTCACAAGGTATCCGCTTTATCTTATGCTTATTTAATTCCACAAGTGGAGGGCGGTGAGGATTGAACTCGTGACCTTGTAGTCAAGGAAGCTCTGATACCATGTTAAGAATCTTGGGATACACCACCCCAAAAGCTAGCTCAAGGGATGGGAGTGCCTAAGGTCTTATAAACTCCACATTAGTTGTTCACCCAACCAATATGGGACTATATATCTCAACACTCTGTGAAGCTACCTATATTTGTAACAAGCTTCGAGCATATCATATGGTCCAACATGAGTGAGAGTTTTGACTTTTGAGATACTAGCTTAGTTTGAATTGATTACTACATATTTGGGAATTGGGAGTTATGTAATATTGCTCTCTCCACCCTAGATATACTGAGGAATAAAACATTCCAACAGAAGGACCATATAAAGAACTTCATCTAGTATCCCTGTATACAGTTCTAAACACTGAAATAAACCTATTTTTAAAAACGTAAAGATGAAGCACTCACTAACAATTATTTGTTATATAATATCATCTTCAATGAAAATTTGCAAGTGAAACAAAAACAAAATCTTCAAGTGATCACAACAAAATGCTATTCATATTCCACAGTATTGATAACCCCTAAATATTTACAGCAACTTTACAAGAGAAATTTGGCAGTATGGGTCAGATATTCAACACATAATGAACAAAAAAAGAAGCAATTTTTGGAACAGATTTGAATCAAAATAAAACGAACTGAAATGGGTAAAAAGGGGGTTTTGATTTTTACCAAGTAATGATATGGGGTTTGGGAGAGAAGAGAGTGAGAGGAGAACACTTGTGTTGAGATCGGATCTGGTAATCTCTGAG
>JAVKPL010005475.1:0-10459 GCA_032173675.1 Gastrolobium villosum | reverse complement strand
TAAAATCTTGGATTGGGAAACTATAACTTTAAGACTTTGGGATACCACACTGTTAAAAGTTTCTCACTAATTAATTCCACAAAGACCCATTAGAACTGAATCAAGGTTAAGTTGATCACAATTTTCTGCACTATACCTTTACTTCTTTAATTTAAAGTACCAATCCAACAAAACATGAAACATGCCAACACTTTATGAGCTAACATGATAACTAACTGATGTGCGTCATGAAAATTATGTATGTTTAATTCATGGGAATCTAAGACAAGGAAGGACTAAAGATTATTACCACACAAAATCAAAATCATTTTTTTCGCAGTCAAAACAACTCACATAATATCAATCTCGTTCCTAATCATGAAAGAAGTATATATATGTGTCAATCAATAACTCGTAACAGCATAAAACGAAATCCCATTTTTAGCAGCAAGGTTTCATACACTATAATGTGAAAAATCTAAACTGGCAAGTTAAACAGTCATCACATAAAAATCGATTATCATGATCAAAGACAATATACTATATGCAAGTCCAAATAGTCCAAATCACACAAAGCAAGTAAATACATAAGAGCTATGACTACAAGTATCACTCGCACGAAGGGTAGGGGCATAGGGGTCAAGTTCTCTCTTCTCACACATCACTACCTTGTTTCACAGCTTCTTTCTCACTAATGGTGTCCAGTACTAATTTACCACTGAGATTTGTAAGACAGTAGACCCCGGGTCTGAACCTTAATTCTACTTTCTAATGCAATAACTGGATCTACTTAAGTAAGTGATCTATGCCTAAATGAATTTTCATAGTCAGGTTTTGCTATTCAAACAGATTAACCCCTTATGCAAGTAAGTAATATAACAGAGTTAGTAAAGATTAACAGTTTCTACTACCCAGTTATATACTACAGTCACAGTATACAAGAGGTCATAAATCACAAGATAGATATGGAACACTGTCATTATCTAGAGATAGCTTATCATCCATAACTTAAAATATCACAAAGCATTCACATCAAATATAAGTATATAAAACTTCGCTGATAATTCACCGGAACAATGTTAATAATTCACCGTAAATTCAAGTAACAATTCACTATTCCACACGTAGTGTTCAGACACATGTGTACCCTGCGATAACCATGATTATGCACACACAAACTGCGCGATAGTGAGTTGATCAGGCTCACCACCTAGCAAAAGGATGGGCACAGTCATGTTTAATACAGTGTACTACCAGAGTCATCACACTTCCAGTAACTCATTCACAACTAAGCTCAAACAGCAAGAACACATACAATTATCCAGACAATAATCATTCAACAAGCAGCACACAAATCAATCAAAGGAAGACATCCTGAACCAAACTGCTCTGATACCAATTAGTGTAACACCCACTCTTGTATGCATCCAAGAGGGTTGTTTTCTAAATCGTATTAGAGTCGCAGCGGTATTAATAAAAAAAACTTTATCAAATATCATTTAATTTGGAAACTTGAAAAAGGTCCAGATTTGATTCTCATAAAAACAATTTGAAAAAAATGACATCGTTTATCAATCATAGGAAATTTCAATTATAAAACCCTTTACTGAATTTTCTAGACTTTTCAGAAAACCTTGCTGTCTTATAAAATCTGTATAAAATCGAATTCAGATGCGATAAAAAATGTTCCAAGCTTCTGAAAAACTAGACATCCGGGGCATCGCATACATATAAATTATGCGCGATTCGGAGGTGAATAGCCCCACGGAACAGGACACGCAAAACGCTGGTGAATCCTGTACGTTTTCTGGAAAACAGGCCGTACGGCGAAGCTTACTAAAATTCGTACAGATTTCGTATAAACATGAAACCTGCACAGTTTGAAAGTACATTCCCGAGGCTTCGCGTGCATATAAAATAATAGTAAATCGGAGTTCGTTTGCCCCTTGGAACATGACACGTAATGTGATTGTAAAACTAGTAAAAATTCAGCACTTAATTAAACGTTCAAAATTCTTTTCGCAAAACGTTTTTCTGATTTTTCCAAAACAGCCGCTGTTCATGAAAGACTAAAACAGAATGGAAGATAATACTGTCCACAGTCATCCAAGTGCCCCAAAAATAATAAGCATTACAGTCATCCAACAATTAAACAGCAACAACAAGAGTCCAATCAGGATTAATCAACAGCAAGCATCCACATACTCACGCCTTCAATTATGTTTTCCTTTTTCCTGCCATTTTAGGAAAATAGCAGCCCCAAAGGGGTGAGAATAATCCCAGTAGTGTGGCAACAAAACCAATAACATAACAGTATTAACTAGGCACAAAATCATAAACAGTCACTTCAACATATCCTTGTTCCTTTTCTTTTTTCCTTTTCATCATATATATATATTGCGTATATAACGCCTTTCCTTTGCGCTTTTAGCACCGTCGTGCGCGCACTTCACAGTGGACATCATATACATGGCACCTGAGCTCGATGGATTCCAACTGTGGGCCTATGCGGACTGATGCCAAGTGTCCCATACCCTGGTACCTTAGGGATGCCTATATGATGCTTGCTCAAACACATGGTCCTGTACATAACTATTCTAAAATGCAAGGCTTATATGATCTTGGTACATGCATGCCATGCTATGCTTTCACACACAAAGCGTAAAAATAAATGCGGTATGATGTAAGGTGCATGCTTATATACTTGTCATATACGTTATGCTGCCACATAACAACTTTACCTCATAATCATATAGCCATCAAGGCACATTCTTGGCAGTTTTCTTTCATCATAAGGAACATAATACTTTCACGGAGTATGGAGCATCATGTCACAACTTTATACCAATAGTCAATAGTCACATTAGGTAATATCGCCTGACACTTACCTCGTGTCCATGCAATAAGCAACAGCACCAAAGTTCAGCTCACTCTATAAGAGCTATGTGCACCTAAATATATATATGTGACAAGTCAGAATTGGTTCCATATTAATCCTATAATTTCCAAGTCATTTCCATAATTCCCATTCTTGTATTTTATTTGATTTAGCAAGCATTCAAGATTAATAGTTCACTGCATAACTTTTTATTCCAACCATTGCTAACAAGCAAAAATCTTCAAGGCCGCATACTTAAAAACCAATTCGGTCCTGCCCATTAAATTGGGTGTCACACATTTAACAATCTAAATAACCAAGTTAACAATTTTTAAAGAATACCCATGATGCATACCACCCACAGACAACAATTAATTGCCCAAAGTCTCACACATTCGTCTTTTAGCATAGCAACATGACTAGAGTGGTGTTTACATAATTCATTCTACTAAAGGTTAACCATTAAGAGTCTTCCAGGTCCCCAACACATACACACAGCCTCGGTTATTAATAAATTGGGGCTCAAAACATTTCCTTTACCTACTCACATCACTTATTCATGAAAATTGATATTTTTAACATATTATCTTCGGTTTTCCTACTTATTTATGGTTGGGTATTAAGTCCACTTCAAGAGGCAGTCCCAAAGTTCCAAGTGAGCCATATTCTATGCTCATAAAAATTGTTTCATAAATTTTCAGAGATATATATCAAGTCAGAATCGGTTTCATCTACACTAAACCATTTGAGATAATTTATTCTAAACACATTTACTTCCAAAAAAAAGGCGCTACTGGTGCAGTCTACACATACAGTCCTCCTGATTTAAACTCCTGACAATTAGATACATTAACTCAGTCCCAAATTTTATAAGAGAGTATTTCAAGTTTTATTCTATTCATGCTTCTAGTCTATAACCTAAGGATATAAAATGTCAGAATTTAGAAGGGCTTAAAATAAGGAAAAGAGCTATTTTCCCAAGCATGCCTCACGGTTTAACAGAGGAAAGAAAGAAGTGCCTACCTCTAGACAATGCAAGGAAACCGATTTGAAGACATGGACAACAATTAAATCCCTTAAACTCCACTAAAACAACAAGCTCCCCTCTTCGAACTCTAGGAAGGATCACGCACAGCTGAGAAAGGAGGGGGAAGAAATCGTATTTGATACTTGGTAATTCCTCAAGTGTCCCACGGTCTTGATGCAACACATAGGAGGTGAAGGTGAAGTTATTTCTTTAGTTCAATCTCTAAAGGTGTGGCAGTTTGAAGAATGATGTGAGGGAATGGAATGGAATGGTACCACAATTTGGTTGGGGCTGCAGCAGGATGAGAGTCACGGTTTATTTTGGAAGAGGGAGAGGTGAAGTGGTTGAGTTTTCTGAAACTACAACTATTGTTTCAATATTCCCAGTTTCCACCTAACTCTTCTACACTACCAGCATACAAAGGATGAGAGAGTGAAGGGTTAAGGGCTGATTTACAGGCTAAGCAAATCAGAAATTTTCCAAGTCTTGCTTCTCTGCACAGCGCATGAGGGGGAAATTAGTGTGATATTTTCCAGCCAATAGTCTAACATGCAAACTGCATCACCTTACTCCTATTGGATGCATGTCTTTAATTAGAGTTGAACCAAAGCTGAATGGGTTTGTTAAGAGCAGCAAGTCATCAGCTCTTTTTGCTGCCCAAGGCTGCACATTATACAAGGAGGATAAGGACTGATGTGGTTGCCAAGTGTTACTCCTTAACCAATGAATTACAACTAAGTGGATCTCTTAGGATAAGATATGGATTAACTAAAAGTGAAGGAAAGGATTTGGGCTGCACCTTGTTCCCTCTTGAGGTCCTTGGGCCGCTGGCCAACCTAAGTGTTGGGCCCAAGAGCATGTAAATCCAATGGTTACACTACTCATGAATTAGCCTACTAATTCATGTAGGTTCCCACTAATCTGTTAATTCTCATGTCTTCCAATTACCTAAGCTTTTTTTTTCTTTCTATATGTTACTATAAAGTTATTCTTATAAATTTTAACTAAAATTCCACATGACCAAAATAAATTCTCACCTATTTTTATAATTCAAAATTCCCTAACTCACTAATTCCATACTAATAGCTATATAATCCGAAATCCAAGCATCTAATGCACAAAGCTTGAATTTAACATAATACCCATAATCCTTATAGCAATTTATATATATCCTAATTATGTGGGATGTTACACATGGATTCCCTAAATCCATAGTATCGGATAGGGACAGGTTATTCCTTAGTAAATTTTGGGGAGCATTATTTAAAGCTGCAGGCACTCACTTTAAGTTTAGTTCAGCATACCATCCCCAAACGGATGGACAAACAGAAGTGGTGAACCGCACTTTGGAAACTTATCTTAGATGTTTTGCTAGTAGTCACCCTAAGAGTTGGGCTAAGTGGATTCCTTGGGCTGAATTTTGGTTTAATAGCTCTTACAACAAGTCCATGAAGATGACACCATTCAAATCTTTATATGGAAGAAATCCTCCAACCATTTTTCAGTTCGACAAACTGCCCATCTCAGTGGCTGCTGTTGATCAATGGGAGGTAGCTCGTGATGCATTATTGCTGGAATTGAAGAAAAATCTATGCAAAGCACAAGAGAGATGAAGATGCAAGCTGATAAAGGTAGAAGAGATGTGACATTTTCGGTTGGAGATCAGGTATATTTGAAGATCCAACCATACAAGTTGAGATCATTAGCTAAACATCTCAATCAGAAACTGAGTCAAGGTTTTATGGACCTTTTGAAGTTGTGGAAAGGATTGGACCAGCTGCTTATAGATTGCAACTCCCTAATTATGCGCGTATACATTCAGTATTTCACGTGTCTCAATTGAAAAGGGCTGTGAATGCAGATGTGCCAGTGATGACTCTTCCCAATTGCTTGACTGATTCGATGGAATTGCAAGTTCACCCTGCTTCTGTATGAAATGCTAGGAAGCTTCTGAATGGGAAGATTGAATTGTTGGTGGAATGGGCCAACCTGCCTGAATGTGAGTGGTCTTGGAAAGACATGGAGGAATTGCAAAAGTTGTTTCCAAATTTTCACCTTGAGGACAAGGTGATTGTTGGAGGGGGAGGTGTTGTTGGACCCCTTAAATGGGTTTATGAACGTAGGAGAAAGAAGAATAAAGATAAAGGCCAAAGTGATCAGCCCATGGTAGTGGCAGATTCGGACAAGCAGCCCATGACAGTAGCTGTGCAGCCCATGGCAGATTCGTTGGGTGATCAACATCAGCCCATTGCATCTTCGGGTGGTCAAGGCATGGTGAAACAAATAGTGCCAGCTGTTGAGAAGAAAAGCACAACAAGAGAGTTTGTTATAAAAGAGCACATGTGGCAGACATTGAATGGGGGAAACCATGTGGGAGGGGAGTGGGAGAAGGGAATTAGTGGCTAAATAGGAAAAAGGCAGTTAGAAAGTTTGTAAGGAAAGTAAGGGTAGCTTGATGGGGAGTGGGGTTCTCTTCCTCATTGAGAGTAGCCATTGTTAGTAGATGAGTTTTTTACTGGTTCAGTATTTGTAATTTCTTCTAAAGTGTCTCAAGTGGTCTGTTGTCAATAGTCCATTCTGAGTACTGTTTCATTGTTGAGAGTTAGTTACTGCTCGTAAGTACTCATTTGCATTTCAAGTTCAATATATTTTCCAGTTTAGTATCTGTTAATCTTCTGGTGCCATCAGATACCAATAAAGCAACCAAGTTTTATACCAATATCACCAGTCATCAGTATTACATTAGCATTTGAATCTCAAATATTTTGTTGTCCAATTCCATCATTCAATCACCATGAATGTGCACGTGTCAAAACCTCAGTGAAGAAAATGTTTATTTTTCCTCGTTTGATCAAAATTAAGAAAAGTTTAAAGTGAAGCCTCTAATACTTCAAGCTCTACTTGTGTCAGTTTGATCAAATTTTATTAGTATAAAATTTATGAACACATCTTTACATGCTATAGGAACAATTAAGTAATTCAAAATCCTGAACTCTATATAAACAAAACCACATATGATATATAGTGGACAATACTTTATGATTGGTAATTGATATGCTCCCAGCATATATACTTTTATAGATCAAAAAAGCATGGAATCAGATCTAAAACTGTGTATAAAGGTGTATATGTGGTGAAATTATTGAATAAAAATTGTCAGACACTCTCTCACTCAAATTCTTCATGTTTATAAGAGAAAAAGGACAAATAAAGGAGCAGGAAGAAAATCAGACAGAAGCTCCACGCTTCAAGCGTTCAATTCAACGCTTGAAGCGTAGGAAAAGACCCAAGACAGTGAGTCTACGCTTCAAGCGTAGAACCCTACGCTTGAAGCGTAGACAAGGAGAAATCAGACAGAAGCTCCATGCTTGGAGCGTGGATCCTGCGCTCCAAGCGTAGGGTTGAGATGGACAGCTGTCAGTTGCGAGGAAAGGAGAATTCTGAGGTGTATAAAAAGGGCACAAGACAACCCTAAAGACTCATTTTTCATTCAGGACAAATTCTAGGTCATTCGGAGGCGGAAGCTCTGGAGATTGGGAGAGGAACCTCTTCTTCTACCTTTCTGTAGTTCTTGTATTTGGATGTTTTATTTGAATATTGGATTTTAGCCATGATAATGGTTGGCTAGAACCTCTTTGTTGTGGTTAGGGTCACGAACCCTTGTGAACCCCTGATACAATGGATTGAGTTTTTATTGATATATTTATCTTTTGAATTTCGTTCTATTCTGATCGTATTGTTATTGTTATTATTAGATCCGATCAATCTAGTAATTGATAATAAATCTGAGGATTTGGGCCAACAAGAGGAATCTGCGGTCTTTTAATCCAGAAAGGGAATAGAACGACGGTATGAACATGATCTAGGGATAGACATGATTCATATTGTAGATGTTTTAATTATCGATCTTTATGCTTGATCTCATATAGGGCACCTCAAGGAATTAGGGTTCTATATGAGATTAAAGGGTTAATTCTTCAAGGGATTGAGAATTAACTACTGATACTTTTATCTGATAATTATCTAATTTCACGATATATATATTAATATTTAACTTAATCCAGAGTAAAAGGTGGGGATCATCGGTGAGTGTTCTCTAACTACAGCGTTTTTCTCATAAATTTCAAACCCTTATTTTGTTGGATTCTCAATTATTCGAAAAGAAAAAAAACACATTTTGTTTTACAACTCAAATTTCCACACAATCCTGACATTCGTGTCAAAAACCTCTTGGAATATTTAATCTTAAAAAGAATAGTTTAATTGATTTAGACACACTCTCTGTGGATACGAACTTTACTTATCATTTTATTACTTGCGCGATTCGGTACACTTGCCGATTCACGTCAAGTTTTTGGCGCCGTTGCCGGGGAGTGTTTTGCTAAAATCAATTAATCTTGATTTTAAAGATTAAATTGTTTTTAATTTTATTTTACTTTATTTTTGTTTTGAATCTGTGCTACTAATCTTTTCTCTGAAGTTGTATGCAAAGCAGTGCTTTTCTAAGGAGAAGCGAACGAATTGCTCAAAGAGAGAAGGAAAGAAAAAGGGCACAGACAACTCCCATTCCAGTAGCTGAAACCCTAGAGATGGCTGCTCCTAATCAGAATGCTGATCCTAGGATGAACACCATTCTCACGCCTATCTTTAACAGGCCCAATGCTGGAATTATTCCACCAGAACTTGGGAACAATCAATGGGAGCTCAAGTCCAACATCATTCAGTTGGCCGAGAGAGAAAAGTATGGAGGAGAGGACAATGAAGATCCTCACAGATTCGTTGACAGAGCAAAAGTATGCTGGCAGAGCACAGTTGAACCAGTGTACCAAAATCCCTCGAAGCAGTTCCAGCAATATGATCGGTAATCACCTCACTAAGTCCTCTGCGGAACTTAGCAGCCAGAATCGTCGGAGTAGGAGGAACCATCCGGAAGTGTGCAAACTTCACAAGCTCATTGAACTTGGCCAGGTACTCATCAACAGTCATCGAGCCCTGAACGAATCTATCAAATTCCCCATGTTTCCTCTCCTGCGCATCGTAGGGAAAGTATCTGCCCAAGAAGCACTCCTCAAAGAATGGCCATGTCATGACACGACCCTGCATCCCGTAAGCTCGAGAGGTGTTCGTCCACCACTTATGGGCATCGCCCTCCAGCATGTAAGTTGAGAACATCAGCTTCTATGGGTCAGTGCATTGCATGACCTGAAATATCTTGTCCAGCGATTGCAGCCATCTCGCCGCAGCAATAGGATCCAAAGACCCCTCAAACACAGGTGGCTTATGCTTCCTGAAAGCATTCAGCCGTTGATCAATAGCATGACGATCCTCAGCAGGCTCTGCCAAGGTCTCCACTATCTCAGCGACATGAGCAGCACTGCCAATCTGGCTATGGCTCTCCTCCTGAGTACTAGGTGGAGGCGGCGGCGGGGTTGGCGGTGGTGGCGGTGGAGCCTGGCCGACAACAAGACCAGCCCTCATCTCCTCCAACATGACTCTCATCATCGTCATGTTTTCCATCCTGTTCGCCTCGAGGACTTCCTCAGTGGTCCTCCGGTTCGCTTCACGAACCTCAGCTGCGACTATCCGATTCGCGTCGCGAACAGATTCCATCATTGACGCATTGGCCAATCTAATGGCCTCCTGATCGGCTACTCTAGCCGCCTGCATCTTAGCCAATGCAGTCAGGACCGAATTGGGTTGATCCTCAGAAGTGTCTCGTGTTCTCCCGGATCTTACCACGACTCTGCACAAGTTACACAATTTATGAGTTGATCAGGCCCACACAATGTGATCACATATGCATTATCATAATAACATTCGACGGAGTAAACACATAAGACAGACACAACCAAACAACCTAGCAATTGCAATACATACAGGCTTTTCCCTCGAACCATTGCTCTGATACCATAAATGTAACACCCCGTATATATCCGGTAATATTATCATACTATCGTATTAAGCTGCGCTTAATTAAAAATGCGAAATATCTTTTTCTTTTCAATTATGATGTCATTATCATTACCAACTTGCTTATTAATCAATTAATAAAAACATTGCCTGTATGTAATTGCAATAAAATAGTTAACTAAAATACCTCATTAAATAAATAACATAAGCATTATTCTCTAGTCACGGAACTACAACATGTAGACCGGACCAACTATCAGATTATACAACTCAGCTCAAAGCACTAACAATAAGTGACATGGACAAACCCCATGCTCACAAATAAGGCAACAAAGTCCAACATCAGTCTCAACATCCACAACATAAAATAAAGGTGCGGAAACCATAAACAGTATCCAATCCAGTCATGCTATCATCAAAGAAGTAATAACATAATCATCCATCAAGCTCTGGCCTCTTGCTGCCAGATACATCAGCCCCCATACTACCTGAACCTGAAATAAGCATCCCCAAACGTGGGGTGAGATCTCTAATCAAGAAATCCCAGTAAGACAAGGGGTCCTCAAAGTTCTTCCACCCCAAGCTCACTTACGTGTGCAATATAAGTTTAAAAGCAGTTCATCATCATCAGTTCTAAAATAGTGCAATGCAGCAGATAATCATGT